>CM032233.1:94862500-95137500 GCA_019009955.1 Riptortus pedestris
TAAGAAACTAATATCGCTTTCCTTCTTATTAAAATGTGTTAAGAAATATCATCCAATATAAACACTATTACTAAAATACTAAGGTTATTTACACACGAGTATAAATTAAATATAATTTTTTTTCCTTTTCAAAAAAGTAAATGTACATTTAAGAGGAAGAGACCCTTTCGGATTTTTCAAAGAAGATCCAAAGAAGGATAACAGGTCTGAGTGTCTCGCAAACGCAAATATCACGAATTAAACGAAAAAAATTTCGACTCAGGCTGTTATTCTTATTTATTGGAGAGTTATATTTTATAGTCGCATAACTCATAGCTTTATGAATTGTGCTAACTCCAATAATCATATTTTAATATTCATATTTCAGAAAAGAGCAATAAGCTCTATAATCAACAGAAAATCGAGAAACTCTTGGCTAATAGGGAATTAAGTAACTTTTCCCTCATTATATATGTACCAAACATGGTACACAAATATTGTTTGTGGACTTCTTTTACAAAAATATTATAAGACATAATCATAAAACAAAATACAAGAAACTCTTCAAACCGCCAGCCATAAAATAAATATTTCGAGAAATGCGTATCATTTTCAGGAGTAAAACTCTTTAACGCTCGCCCGAATATGATAAATCTACTAAAAAATATTCTTCGTTTAAAAATAAATTAAAGAGCTTCATATCTAAAGGATGATTTTATGCCCCAGATGAATACTATCAATGTTTTTCTTCTGTAACATAATTTAGTGTTAAGTGATAATTGTTAGATTGTTACTTATAAACCATTCACACTATAGATTTTTAGTGCATTTAGTTCTAATTAGCCACGTTTTACGAAGAAGAAATTTAGAAATAGAAATAAATAAAATATCATAAAAATATTATATTTACTAATATATGTAAATAAATATTTATTTAAAAATTAGTTTTATATCGCGGGTCAAGCTAACGGGGAGCAGCTGATTGATTACTAGTGTAAGGGGTTGTTCATATAATTTTCCTTTATGTTTTTCAAACAGAATATGTTCTAGAAAATTCAATTTGTAAATAGACTCTTTTATTTAAAGAAGAAATTTGAGTATAGAATTAAATAAAATATCATACAAATCTTGTATTTATTAATAAATGTAAATGGATATTTATTTAAAGTTTTTATTTTTTTAGGTGGGTCGAGGCATCTTAACCCAGAGCAGCTGATTATATTTCTGGTGTAAAGGATTATTGTTCATAACATTTTGCTCTTGTTTGTCTCAAAGAATATACTATCCAAGATTTAATTTATAAATAGTCTCGTTTTTTAAAAGAAGAAATTAAAGAATGTAAATAAATAAAATCAAATAAAAACGTTGTATTTATTAATATATGTATAAATAAATGCTTATTTAAATATTATTTGTTTTACTCGGGTTAAGTTAACTGTGAGCAGCGGTTTACATTTCTAGTGAAAGGAATTATTGGTCAAATCATTTTGCTCTGTGTTTGTCTCACAGAATATATTCTCCAATATTCAATTCATAAAATGCCTCTTCATAAGAAATTAAAATGCCCACAGCTATCCTGAGTTTTAACAAGTTGACTTTTTCTATTTATTTTTCAATTGACATCGACAAAGATTATGCTCCTCGCACGTGTTATTAGTATTTTATTATTCTGATAGAGGTATATCTGAAGATGGCCAATATAGGCCGAAACGTGATGGTCCAATAAATATATTGATAAATTTGGGTGAATCGCTGTGGGCATCTTGATTTCCTAAAAGGATTTCATTTATCTCCAAAAATTCAAGAAGCTGAAATTAGTAAATAGTCTTGGTTTTTGAAGAAGGTATTTGAGTATAGAAATAAGTAAAATATCACAATCTTGTATTTATTAATATATGTATAAATATGCCGTTAATAATTGTATTGAAAGGGATTATTATTAATATAATTTTGTTTTCTGTTTGTTTCGATTAAACATCGTGTGTGAATTGTACACCTGTTGGTTGCTATGTGAATTAGCATATGTGGGCTTTGTAGCTATTACAGAACTATTACTTGTTGATGTTTGTGAGTTGTGAATCACCATTTGAGGTAGTGGTGAATAAATCAGGTAAGCCATTTAAAAGATTATGGAAGTTAGCCTCAAACGGCTGTGTTGATTTTACTCCTATCGGCCTTCATTAACAAACTTCCCTGTCAAGTTGGTGGCACCCTCACCGCTATTCGTTTTCCCTTACCTAATTAGCCATTCGGTTTGCCCCATCCCAAATTACACATTTCAAACCTCAATCCAAACGACTGTTTTCTTTATTAACAATCTCCTTTAATAATTACCACCCTTGAGGCTTGCTCACCGCCAAGACCACAAGGTGGCAATTGAAATTACAATTAAGGTAAAGAGTTCTCAAAGTTATTGCAAGATGCAAAACATACACAGGCTTTATAGGTAACCGAGAATGTTTCCCTATAAATATTGATCTTACGTCACATTATAATTTATTGTGGAAAAAAAGTCACTCCATAAATTTATAATTATGCAAACACGGATGGCGCTAAAAGCAGGTTTAGTTACTCAGGAAAAGGCCTCCAATACAAAAAAAGCTTTAAAAACCTCTATAACAGATTTTTTTGCTTTAAATCGCAAACAGATGAGTAAAAATAATAAACTTAATACTCATATTTTATTGCAAAATAGTAAAAAACAATTAAAAGAAAATTTAGATAAAAGTAAATTACAACCGTTCTTTCTTTCAACTATCACCCACAATATATAGAAAACTGAAACTAATTTGAAATTGGGTATGTAACATGGAAATATAACAGTAAAATACAAAAAAAAAATAGTAGTATTAAAGATAAAGTTACTGAATCAAAATCTAAATATAAAATATGTGACATAAGCTATAACACCTGCAATGGAACGTATATTGGTGAATTCTCGCAGCTGCTGAATTAAAGGTTAAAGCAACACGTAAAAAGTATTGACAATAATAATGAAAATAAAATTGTTTTGACGGGTCATTCTATCTTCAGGAAACACACCTTCAATTTTGAAAAAGTTCAAATAATTAATAAAGAAAGGAATACTAAACGAAACGTAAAAGAGAATATTCACATAATAAAAAATATAAAAAGGGCAGTAAAAAAAAAAAAAAACAGAAATCAAATACCTCAATTATATATTCTATAACATTTTATCTTAAATTAATTGATTTTAAATTATGACGCGAAATAATCGAGTTCAAGATTGATTTGTAAATAATCGATTTGTAGTAAGATGACTTAACCTACCTCGGGAACCTCTCAGTATCAACTACCTTCTCTGATAGGACAGTCGCAACGAATGTAAAAGGTAAACGAGCAATTCAGAAACGTAAGTAGCAATTTATAATTAGATTTAATAAATATATCATAGATCTAAGCACCTACTAATACAATATCTAGCAAGAGAATTATTAAGGGATGTGTTAAATTCATGATATTAATTTTTTATATTTTTTTTTGAAAAGGGATAACCCCTGAAGGGGTGGCAAGTAAGCCACGAAACATGTAGAGCAGCTTCACTAAAGTTTGCACTTTAAAAAAAAATGTTTTATATTGGAGACCCTTGCCATAAAATATGAAGAATATATAGATAATATTGGGTCCAGATTCAGATCGATATATATATATATATATATATATATATATATATATATATATATTCTCTTTTCTTTTTGTCTGGTTGGTATTACAGGCGCTAGAGATCATTAGTGAGGGATTCGTAATTGGAGTTTTACATAGAGATTGACCCAGTCGACATTCAAGCCCCGTTAACCAAGGAGGACCTGGAATGAATTTTCTCCAGTAGACCGACGGACCTCTCCATACCCTGGGAGGCCAGTGGCCAGTTCTCCCTGCGTCAACCTGCTTATTGGCTGGATCTTGGAGGAAATAATAATCGTTAGCCGTTCGGAGTGGCTTTCTGACTTATGTGCTCGCTAAACTCCACAAGCTCTACAATACAAGCGCGCTCTGGTAGCAAATTATTGAGCTACTGTTATCCCACGATGGCCATCGAACCATCACCTATTTTTACTTTCTGCAGTAGTACCCACGTCTAAACCCGTACGACCACAGGCACCCCCCATAAATTTATTTATATATTTACAATTGTCAGTTAACGCTCATTTTTAACGTTAACGCTTAATCGCAACCAAACTCGATATCCAAACTTCTTTAATATGAAAGAGACGGATATTTTGGCGAAATATATTTATCAAATATTTCTAGTGAATAACTGAAGCGTCGAGTCACTTTTGAATTATACCATGTAACCTGAGGTTTACATTACTAAATTTCAAAATTTTTAAAGTATTAGTCATTTTCCAGCCACCAAGAAAGTGTTTATTTTTCATTAAGATGAATTCAATAGAATACGTTCGGTTCGGGAGCTAAAGAGTGGCTCACTTTTATAAAGTTCCTTTTCAAGTACGAATATTAACTAGTAACACTAAAATCATTTTTATCGAAGGAGCAACTTCTATAAAAACGATTTTAGTATAATGGGTAAATATTCGTACTTTATAAAAGTGAACAACACTTTAGCACCAAAACGTATTCTTTTGAATTCACCTAAATGGAAAAATATTTTTATTATTATTATTTGTTAACGTCCGGTTTTTGCAACTAAGGCTAATTTGGACGGGTTTCCAACCTTTTCTATCCAGGGTGGGACTATGGATTTTATTTAATGAATTCCGTCACTAATAAAAAAGAAAAAAAAAAGGAAAAAATAAACACTTTCATAGGTTTAACTATATATTCAATTTTTTAATAAATGAATCATAGGAAAAATTGCATCATAAGTACATTATAACATACCTACTAAGTATAATTGGTTTCCATACCATTTCACAAAAACATTATCTATTTTGGAAGAAACAGTAGAGGATAAGGAGTTATCCCAAAATACGTTTTCAAGCTTATGGAGCTGCCACGTCGTCGGTGTTTATCAACACAGAAAACTCTCTTCTAAATATGATTTCCTGTCCAAAATAACTTCACATGATGCCTTTCCTATTATATCTACTTCAACGAATATTTCTACAACAGTAATGAAATACAAAAAAAATGTGGTATATAACCAAAATGTTCATTTCCACTTTAAACTTATTTAATTTCGCAGCGGATTGTAAACGGCCTATAAAATTATTATGTAATTCTAATATGAAAAGAGAAATTTGCTATTTTTTTATTTTTGGTTTTTTCATGTTAGTTTGTTGCATTTTGGGCAAAAAACAGCAAGGTCATTAATGCCCAACACTTATCGCACTGTATTTGAGTTTTTTATTCTTATATATTGCATATATATCTGTTTACGCTCTAGCAGTAGCAATTTTTGTCTGATCGTTACCAAACTCGATATTTAAACGATTTGTGTAATAACAAAGATCAAGTTTGTTAACGGCTGAAATCGGACCAGTGGGGGAAGGGGTGAGACGGGGAGAATTTCGAAATATTCCGTTGTTATTTGCCGGAAAGAAATATTGTATCAAATCAATCTTATTGCAAATGTTCTATATATGCTGCAATATACATTTTTTGTCTATATTGAATATTAACTGAGATATTTCTATATTTTAGTTTTCGGGCATTAGTAACCCCCTCCCCCCATGGGGTAGTCATGCCATATTAACTAGCTGTTATATCATTAATAATTTCATTCCAATGTTAAATACAAAATAGGGGTTTTCATTAAATTTTTACTTTGTGCGACACATGCCAATACCCCGCGTGATGACAAAAAATTAAGATTTTTCCTTGTTTACTAGAAAATGTTATTTGACCTTTACCATATTTGATATTTAGCCGTTTCGGTCAACGAGATCATATTTGTTATGGGTTGAAATCGGAAACGGAATAGTGGTGGTTTAGAGAGGGGAAGAATTAGACAATTCAGAATATCTTCGTTATTATTAGTCGGATCATAAAATGTTATAGAACCAATCGTGTTAAACTTTTGATTTTCTACAATTGTTGTTTTGTGTATTTTTTGTTAATTCAAGAATTAAGCGAGCTGTTCATACTTTCTTGTTATCTGCCTTCAATACCCCCCGCCCTTATACTCATCGAGTTTTTACAAATAAATAGAAAATACGTGGTGATATGTGATCACAAGTGTAATACTAGCACTTGCGAAATCTGCTTAGCTTACGCAGCCCATGCGTGACGGACTTTTTTAATCTTGGCCCCAGTTGACGAATATTTGTTACGGGCTTACTAGTTACTTCGGACTTTGATTTCTGACATTACATCACGTCTAATAAATTAATTTAAAGTAGGAAAATTAAACATCGAGCTTAATTCAATTTTTTTTATTTAACAATTTAAGGAGTATTTAAAACTGAGACGGGATGATAATTTGAGGTTTAAAGAGGGAGTGGAGCGGGAAAGATGATACCGAAGGAGCATAATATTTGGTGCTTACAGGAGATTATTAATAAAACGCTCCAATCGGCAGGGGTAGTAAAGACGAGGGGAGGGGGTTGCCGCCCTTAATTGAAAATACGCCAGAAGAAGATGGAGAATAGAATAAGTTCACTGCTGGATGGATTTATCTTCCTCTGCCACCATTTTATTAATAATATTAAAATATAATCTATGAAACGCCAAAATTGAGCGGGGTTCGTCACAAAATAGGAGCATCTTTATGTTTGTAGATTATGGTTTCACGATTTAGAACGGGCACCAGTTTAATTAAATGAAATATTTAATTAAGAACTAAAAGAGGTTTGAATGTCACTGATTTAATTCCTAAAGGCCATTTGGCAATGAGTCGCATATCATAATTATTGTGTGTGTACATATATATATTCATCATATTTGATGGCAAGGGTCTCCAATAAAAAACATTTTTTTCGGTGAACACTTTATTAAAACTTTTCACTACATGTTTCGTGGCTTACTTGCCACCTCTTCAGGGGCTCTCCCTTTTCGAAAAAAAATTAATAACATTAATTTAATACATCCCTTAAAAATTCTTTTGCTAGATATTTTATTAGTATGTGCCTACATCTATAATATATTTATTAAATCTAATTATAAATTGCTACTTACATTTTTGAAGTGCTCGTTTCCCTTTTACATTCGTTGTGACTTTCCGCACAGAGGAGGTAATTGAAAAGGTGGCATCAAACAGTGACATTCAAACCTCTAGTTCTTAATGAACTATTTCATTTAATTAAACTGGTGCCCGCTCTATATCGTGAAACCATAACCTACTACCATAAAGATTATCCTATTTTGGCAGGGTGCTAGGGTAGCTTCAATAACGTTTGCACGAAAAAAAAAAAAAATTTATTGGAGACCCTTGCCATAAAATATGAACAATATATAAATAATATTGGGTCCAGAATAAGAAGTATATAGATACAAAATTTATTTCCTTCCTGAAGTAATTCTACAGGATGGAAGTTTATTTACCACATGTCCCGTTCATCATTTTGGGCATAGCATGTCTTTGTTATTCACAATTTATTTTTTAATATAAACTGGAAATATTTTGAAAAACATTAATTATAAAATATAACTATTATCAACAGGAAACAAAATGTAGGTTAGGATGACAAATTAAATTAGTTTAAATAATTAAATTAACATTAGTGCTGATTCAAATAATTCATACAATTATACACTTTTTTAGCATACTTTCTTAATTGTTTATTGTATTTATAAAATACGTAGTTTATTTTCCTGATTTTAGCAGATTTCTCTTTAGGAAAATCAGCTATTGAGGTCGCACTCATGACGCGATTTTCGAAAAATGTCTTCAAATGTCCATCGATCCTACCCAGGAGATGACGAAAATGAGGTCCGTTCAAAATTATATATATATATATATATATATATATATATATATATATATATATGTATGTATGTATATGTATATGTCTGTTATCTCTCTAGCTATCGCGATTTTTGATTGGTCGTTACCAAACTCGATATTTAAACGTTTTATGTAAAAAGACAGATCAAGTTCGTTACTGGCTGAAATCGGACCAGTGGGAGGGGGGGGGGGATTAAAAGGGGGATTTTCGAAAATTCGAAATATCTCCGTTACTATACGTTGGACCAAAAATTGTATAGAACCAATATTATTGCAAATTAAATTTACTATAAATATTGTTATACACATTTATTCTTTATCTTGAATACTAACCGAGATATTTGCATTTTTTATTAAGTATAACGGACGAGCTATGGTCGCTTCTATTCGTTTCCGCCGAAAGCTAGTTTGGCCGTTTCCGTTCGGCACTCGTATGGAGGTGTCTCTATTGTAGGACTTAACTTGGGAAATCTGCTTACTTCTTTCAGACGTTTTACTTTCTTGTTACTTTTTTTTCCTTTAGTCCGTTAGAAGTCTATCGCCATAGAGCAAATCACTGTAAATCTGTTCCGAAGTAAATTCGCTGCAAAAATTCGGTTGATGTGTTAGGCCATAACGATTAATGTAAGAGTTTATAGTTCTATGTACTGTTAATGATTGTGTCAAGTAATAGTCTGTTGATATTAATTATTTTCCTAAATACTCTTTAATCTCTGGAATAAATAGTTTTAAGTGTTGTCCTTTCGTAGACATATACTATTTCTTTTGCCATTTATTAATTGTGTCTGTTAGGGCTATCTTCGATGCGGAGATCCTTTCTGTACTCCGTTTGTGATCGAGTTGCTGTAGCAATTATATCTCTTATCTGTCCAATTAGAATAGCAAACACAAAAACACCCATTAACCATGAGACAGTCATGAACAAGTATTCACATTTTTGCGGAGCAGAACACAATCACGTGACGAACAGGAACAATAGCACCAACAATGGCTGCCCAGCCTAAAACGAGCCCTTCATTCTGTACGCTAGCACTGCAGTTTCCACTCTTGGCCCATGGCGACCTCCTGATGTTCGGCCGGTTAGTGAACTAAGTAAGCGGAAGTACGACTGAACAGTGTCTGTTATTAATTACGATTTTAAGTGTGGTTATGTTTATATGTATATTTATTCTTGTTTTACTTCGAGGCTTCAGTAAATCTCGTCTTTTACGCATCTAACAATAACAATAAACCAATATATAACATTTTTTTCCTGGATTTACTAATGTTTATTGTTTCCTTCCAGCCGTTATATCTAACCAACAAATTCGTCCTGTTGCATGAAATCTGAATTTAGTTCAGTGCGCAACAAAAGATGGGATACTCAGGATTAATTAAAACTATGTATTATTGTTAGTAATTGCGTTTTATTTTTTTTTATTTCGAGGCTTCAGTAAACCTCGTCTCTTACTCGTCTAACAATAGCAATAACCCAATATAGCACGAAACATTTCTTTTTTCCGGGATTTAATAATGTTTATTGTTTTCTTCGAGCCGTTATATCTAACCAACAAATTAGCCCTGTTGCAAGAAATCTGAACTTTTTTCTGTGCTCAACAAAAGATGGGATACTTAGGATTAATTAAAACTATGTATTAATTGTTCCAACTTAACTAAGTTGTAAGTTTGGAGCCGCGACTTACGACCTTGGCTCGGAGCAAAACAGTGGCGTGACTCGGGCAAAAACGGCGATGAGGCTTGATAAGACAGTGAATACATGCCTGTTGAACTGGATTAGGTGTGTAAAGGAGTTTAGTAGGTTTCCCTTAAAGGAAATAAACTGCTGAGGTTGCTTTCATGTTCGAAGAATTTCCTGAAAAAAAATATATGAATTATTTATTTTCGCAGTTTTCGACTAATGGAAATCAGCTATTGAGGTTGTACTCATTTCGAGATTTCCCAAACTCATTTGATTAGTCTCCCAAATTCAAGCTCAAGTGTCTCATTGATTTCGGTATCGTTATTTAATTTTCGTTGATTGTAATAATACCAAATTTTGCGATTTAGTTATAATGCTGTGCCTATTTTTTTTTGCTTCATTTGTCGTTTTGTTTGTAATTTTAATAAATTATATTATTTGATAATTACATTCTCGTATAATTTCATGTGTGAGATCTATCGTTAAAATTCATGAAGACTACTTTAAAATGCACTACTTCTAAAAGCGGTCTGCGAACGTATTTGCACACTAAATTGTGGCCTGCATCATGTAAAAGCCCATACCTGATCTAAACAAAGAAAATATTATTTATAAACCTGTAAAGACAATTTATATGAAAAGATTTCCATATGGTGAAATAAAGATGTATTTAAGCGAAGACGTGGAACTGGCGTAGAAATACAAATCACGTCGTTTTTTTTTTCTTTTAGAGACTGTCGAAGGTAATGCTTAAAATGGAAAAAAAGGCGAACAAGAGAAAATTCTCCGAAAAAGACGCAGCTGTATATTTGGATTTCCAGGAGTTGTTGTCGGTCTATACTCGCTTTAATATCCCATGAATTACCCTCCACCCCCTTCTTCTTCAATAACTCGGATAAAATTCTTAATTTAGTCAATATTCACTTTTATTTCCTATTGGTTATTACAAATTGTTGTGCAATGGGTGATAAAAGGAAGCGTAAAATCGTCCTATCGAGGCTCGACCGTGGAGAAACTTCTTCTAATCCGGCTCGTTTGTTTAACGTCGGCAACTCAACGATATCTGACTTGATAAATCGTAAGGAAATTCTTTCGTATGCGTCATCTACTTCTGAGGAAGAGGCAGGCAATGCATAGGTAATTACCCACCTCTTGAAGACGCAGTTTATTAGAGGTTTTTACAAGAATGATCTTATCAAATGCCTCTTCCAGGCCTCTTCAAATTTTTTCCAAATGGGACTCTATCCCGGTGTAACTGATTTCAAAGGGAGTGCTGGTTGTCTTGATAAATTCAAAAAAAGACACGGTATTCGTTACGTTGTCATAGCTGGACAAAAATTATTTTGTGACAACGTGGCAATAGAGCTATTTGAGCTGGTATTTTATGAAACGATCGCAGTTCAAAATCTTCTGAACAGGTTTACAACGCAGGCGAGAGTGGCCTTTTCTGAAGACTTCTGACTGAAAATAATTTCGTTCATACAAATGAAGCTAAAGCACGAAGAAGTAATGCCCCATTTCGATCACTGTTTGAAATGAGCAATAGAGAAATATGCCTTGGCGACAAATTCCTCTTGCGACGTCTGAGAGAAGAAGCAGGAAACAAGTTTCTGCAGAAGTCTCTGCTGAAAAAAAAAATAACTGGCTTTTAAAAAAAAATTGTTGAAAACTATGTAAACGTTTTTTTTCTTTTTTAATCTGCAATCTGTAAATTAAGTTTTAATTAAAGTATGAAAATCTTAATAAAAATAACAAACATTATGTTAATAATACAATAATGTGTAAAGTTGAGTCTTTTTCGGTAGAGCGTCAAACTTTTCGGTAATCCGCACTGCCCTCTGCAGCAATTAGTTGGGATTACGAAGGTTGCACTGTATTTATTAATATAACCAAAGGATTTTGTACGGAGATTGATTAAACTTAACGTCATCATATATACACGTGCTGCTCAACTGAAAACCTTTTCATCTATATCCAAAGCCGACTTCCTAGGAGAGAACTAAATTGTAGAAATATAAATGACATTCTGCTCATTGAATACCAAGACTGGGCTCTAACTAATCCAGCGAAGGGCCCTGATACATATAAATAATAATTATATGCATTAAAATATGGTAATTCGGTGTGGGATGGGCGTGAGAGGGCAATGATAAGTGAAGAGTGAGAGAGGCGTCGAACTGGTTGAATATTTGGGCTTAACTGGGACTAATAATAAAGCGCGGAGGGTGTTGGCAAGGGGGTGGGGGGAGCGGTACGAAGAAGCTTTAATTGAAAAGACGGCGGAGGAAGATAGAGAAAGGTAATAGAGAAGTGAAGAGTGTCATAAAGCGGCTGGCTTGAGATCGCTTCCTTAATATTTTATGCCAGCCATGAATAAATGCATTCCCCCACCCTCGTATCGGGAGGGATATACCCGTGATAAAAAATTATTGATAAATTATGCGGCTTGGCGGCAATATGCTCCTTCAAAAATGCTAACTAGGACTGTCTGAGGCCTCCCCCCACCCGGCCCTTTATTCTTTGCAGCCACTGTTCCAAGATATAAATAGTCCATATATTAAAAAGTAGATCCCTCCTTGAGGAGGGCCTTCAATTGATTTTGCATAGTTGATGACGCTGCTCCGCCGGTCTCTGGAAACTTTACCGAATATTCCCGCTCATATTAAACAAGCATTAAGCCCCTTTGTTCGGAGTTACCCCCCTCCCCGCAACGGTCCCTCACGATCGACAACATAATATTCTCTTTGAATTTTTAAAATGGTTTGGCGTCCCTCGGCGCGCAGCTACCGGAGGAAAAGAAAACTTTTCTCATATAGAACTCTTTATAATCAGATTGAGTTCAGCATCATAAAAAAAAAAAAAAAAAAAAAAAAAATGGAAAAAATATATAAATATTTTCTTCTTTGTTTCTCTGAGGAACTAAAGGGGATTGGTTATCTAGACGTTTTCGTTCTACTGATAACATTAGTCCTCTCAAATATTGCTGGATCGGATTTATTTCCGTGAAACTCTAGAGCCGGGGTTCTCGAAGTGCTTGATATCTAAATCAATTTCCTAGCAGTCGAAATACACAAGAACTTATTTTGGGGGTAGATGAGGTCTAAAAATCGACCCTTATTAATTAACACAAGCTCTTATTTGAAACTTTCAAGATACTGTATAAATTGTTATACGTGTACCAATTTGTTAAAAGAAAATATTTTGGTAGGAAGTAACATTGTTGGACTATTAAAAATCTCAAGCGTTTCCTCCTTTTATATTGTTTTTATAATCTAATTATTGTATACAAACTCTGTAAATATCGAAATGTTTGTAGTATCCCAAGGATGGAGCACACCATATTTAAATAAACTCTTTCATTATAGGGATACTCTGTGTTGAAAACAGGAAAGTCGATAAGCGTGCACAAGTTCGTAAAAAATAAAAAACTCTGCAAACCAATAAGCGTAGACAATTTCGTGAAAACCCTTAATTTCGAGTGTACAAGTCTTTCGGGCACGTTTGGCCTTGCTCTGTATTTGACACATATACACTTGATATTTCCTAAATTTTATGTCAATTTATTTTGTTAAAGTTTGATGAGAAAATGATGTCAAGTTTACCAACCAATTTTTGAATTGGGAAGTACTTTTGTATCAATAGGGGGGAAAAACTAGAGATAGGATTTTTAAAGTAATTTAGCTATGGGTGTCTGATATATCAATTCATTTTGGAAACGAATCTCTTGCCCAAAATAATTTGGGACTCCCTGCTCTACAGGAATAATATGTGGTAGTACCACGTTTAGCTATAGCGCAAAGTTTGCCATCGGCTAATAATGGAACCAGTTAATCTTCGAGACATTATAATAGTATGAGCATGTAACTGGTTTATAAATGCATTCTGACCTACAGGAAGTGTACTTATGACTTGATCAGTTTCAGTTCAACTAACGATAATCAAAACAAGCTACAAATATCAAATTATCGGCTTAGGTAAGTTAAGGCGTTGGTCTTAACCCTCCAGAACTCGCGCTGTGAGCAAAATACTCACACCTCGAAGAAAAAAGTTATATCTATTATTATACGTATTTGTTGATAGAGCTACTCTCTCTAGATACACCTTATAACCTCCTCTTACCACTCTCTTTGACTCCCAATCACAAATCAGCTAACTGTCGCCAGGAAAAAATTAATCAGCCGGAGTAAGTTAAGTGTGAGTGTTTTTCTCACAGTGCGATTTCTGGCGCAACGTTTTTTTCGTTTACTGAGTGTTTTTCTCATCAAGCGAGTTCTGGTGGAAGTTTTTTTCTTTTTTAATACTAGAGTTATTCTCATCAAGCGAGTGCTTTGATGATTTACCAAAAACTGTTTTTTGGCCCTGGAAATTATCAAACCTCAACTGATCACCATGCCACTATTAGAAAGAAACAAAATGAAGAGGATAGCTGGTTTAGAGGTTGTACCAATGGTCTGAGGAGAAAAAACAAAAAGTCAAAAAAGACATGTAGAAAAACAGTTTGTAATGAACATTCCTTTGTTCTATGTCATTCTTATGGAGTACAAAATTTTAATTAGTTAGGTAGCTTTTTAAGTTGCTTGACATAATGTTTCTTCAAACCAGAATACCTGTACGATAAGTTTTGAATAATATTATTATTTCATATTAGTATTTGATGTTTATAATAAATATAAATTTGTTGTGTTGAAAATATTTTATTAACCAAATTTTTTTGAGGGAAGTAGGTCTCTCTAGGTGGTGTGAGAAAAATTCTCACCCCCGAGTTCTCATGTCACACATTTTGAAGGATTAATTACAAATGGTAAACCTAGAGTGACGAATTTTAGTCCCGCCTGGGTAATAGGAATTTATTTAGTGAAGACCTCAATAAATAAAATCCATCGTCACTCCCTGGCTAGAAAACGATGGTTTGCTGGCCAGGGTGTGATGAACCTGTAGAACAAAATGGACGTTAATAATTAACAAATATCAAATTTTTAGTCTACATTAAAAAAAAAAAATATGCAATGTTTCTTAAAACTCATTTTGTTAGGGGGCTCATGTTAGCCATGAGAGTTAAAGCGTTGGCCTAAGTCTCATGTGGTAAACCTAGAGTTCGATTTTCGCCTGGGCAAGAGGAATTTATTTACTCTTTAAATAAAATCCTTAGTCCCATCTTGCCTAGAAAAGGTTGGTAACCTGTAGATAATCCGCTCAATTAGCCATAGTAGCAAAAAGTGGACGTTTATAAATAACATCATTTTGTTAGTATAATCTTAATTAGTTAGCATTTTTAACTTACTTGACAAGCCGCATTATTAATTATATGTAAAGCTTTTAGAGATATGCATTGTATACTATGAGAACTTCTTAAATAAAATATATGTAAATAACATCTTGACTAAATAGTTGTAAATAATTTATCTGAGGTTTATTTTATAATTTTTTATTAGTATTCGTTCTTTTCTATAAAACCATGGATGTTTTCTATAGTGCTATTCGTGAACTTCTGGTCAAGGATCAACCCAATTTATTCTCGTGTCTCGATTGTTTTTTTTTTGTTTAAGATTTTCAGGCCTCTATCGAAAAATTTACATTAATAATAATAAATATAATAATGACAAACAACAACAAGTGATCTATTTCATTATATCAATGTCAAAACCATTTATCACTAATTATGACAAAAAATAAAAGTGTCACCCAGGTGCTAGGTAAACTAAGCAGATTTCCCACGCACTAGAATATGATACGCCTCATCTCACAATTTATTCTACCTCAGTCAGATGCATATGTAAATTAATTGATAGAAGGGCTTGAGATGTTTAGTGACTGACGTACTCAAAGCGAAAATTGCTTAAGTAGTGGTAGGGGGCTTATTAACAAGACACACAAAATTCGAGCCAGGGAAAGCATGTATAAAACAATAGTTGAAAAATTGAAATCCAACAGCATTATTTAAAAAAACTATTTTTATCCGAACACAGTGATCAAGATATTTCTAATTTTTAATTATTTCCCCTCTGAACCCCCTCCCTCCTTCTGATTTCAGTCATTATCTAATATTATAAAATCTTCTGTTATCCATAAAATGTCCAATATCGAGTGTGGTGTTATATATATATAGGCCAGGGTTAAGACTTGGGAAAGGCTTAAACAAGCAAAGTCATTTTCTGCTTGCACTACCATATCTGATGTTTCCCTCATACAGTAATTCCTCTATTTGGTGACATGGCGTTGGCTTAATACACTTACAACACAGAAAAATGACAATATTGCAACCGCCTGTTGCCAAAGAGTACAGCTCCTATGGGGCAGGTATAGATTTTAACGGTTTTCCCTGGAGGGAAATCAGCTATTAAGGTTTTAAGGTTGTAGTGATAACGATTTTCGAAAACTTTCCTAGTAGATGACGAAAAAAAGGTACCACTATAACTATATATATATATATTTAGCTATATAGATACACTTATCTGTTGTCGCTCTAGAGGTCACAATTTTTGTTTAATCATTTACAAACTTCTTACTTTCTTGTTTTAGGCCTTTAGCAAATCCCACTTTTATCAAATCTCCAAGCTCTTTAGTGTGTTCCACGCAAATATAAACTACTTGGAGGGAAAAAGAAAAAGACGTCCAATTCTTAGCAAGTTTTTTATTTTAGCACTAAGCGCTTTCGAAGACTATTTTCAGACTATCTTCAGAGCTACTTTTTATGTGCTCATAGGGAAAGACGGCAAGTGGCTATTGGAGGCACTTGCTGTCTTTCCAAATGAGCATGCAAGTAGCTCTGAAGATGGAGACAATAGTCTTTGAAAGCGCTTAGCGCTGAAATAATAACTTGTGAAGAATTGGACCTTTTTGTTTTCTCTCTCCAAGTAACCAATATTCGTCACTTCCAGCAACACTGCTGTGAAGCAAATATAAACTGTATTGGAAACCTTCCATTTTTAGGGTAATAGCCGGTGCGAGAACATCTTATTTAGATACCTTCTTTTTAATATTTAAATTACCATTATTTTACTTGATAATGATGTTCAACACAAAGTTTCATTTTCTATTATTATTTATAAATAGAGAATGAGTTGATATGTATTATTTCTATTATTATCCAAATGCCTCGTTCGTTGAAGGAGTATTTGTTCTCATTTATTAGACATGCAAATCATTTTTATAGGACCTTGTTTGTTTATCTTGCTTTGCATTAATTATATTCTATGACATTTTTCGATCTACGGAAAGGAGATGTCGTTAATTACTTTTAAATTAAATAATGATTACAACTGCAACCAAACGTTTTGTTTATTTAATTTATTACGGGTAAAGGGAAGTTTTGTGGTGTCCACGCCAGCTTTTTAGTAATTGTACTAGGTACTATAGCACTGTACTGTATCTGCTCTCCTTATTACTTGTTTGTACATCAATTCCTGTTAGCTGTCTTAATGGAGCTCATGCAAAACTAAACGTCAAGTTCGTTAATTTTCTGAAATCGGACCAGTGAGAGGGGGGGGGTTTAAGTGGGAATTCCAATTATCTCTGTTGTTATAAGTGGGATCGAGAAATTGTATAGAATTAATTTAATTTCAAATTAAATTTACTATAAATGATGTCATAGATTTATTCTCTATCTTCAATATTAATAGCGAGATATTTGAATTACTTTGTTTTCAGCTTTCAGTAAATCCCCACTCCCACACTTACTCACATAAACTATACACTGTTATATAATGAACCATTTTATTGGAAGCTTAAATATAGTCTTCGACAGATATTTAACGGATTAGGTACTTGCAAATACCATTAAGATTATCATTTAAGATTTTAAGAAAATGTACAATTGTTCTACACTATAATTGATATTTAGCTGTTTCATTCAACACTAAAGATCATAATAGTTAATGGATTTAATCAGACCCAGAATTGGGGGGGGGGTAGAGAGGAGGGATTTGAAATTCAAAAGAACCCCGTTATTTTCTGTAGAAATAGAGAATATGTGGAGAGAAATGTGATATACTAGCCCGTGGGAAACCTTCAGGGAAATCAGCTATTGAGGTCGTACTCATGGCGCAATTTTCGATTTTTTTCGTCAAATACGCAACCCAGATGACGAAAATGAGGTCCGTTCAAAACTGTATATATATATGTTTTTCTGTTACCGCTCTAGCGGTCGCAATTTTTGTTTGGTCGTTACCAAACTCAATATTTAGTCGTTTCATGTAAAAAGAAAGATTAAGTTCGTTAACGGCTGAAATCGGACCAGGGGGAGAGAGGTTTAGAGGTGGATAATTTTGAAAAATCGAAATATCGGAAAAGTCGGATCGAAAAAGTGTAAAGAATCAATATTATTGAAAATTAAATGTACTATAAATATTGATATGTACATCTATTCCCTATCTTGAATATTAACCGAGATATTTGCATTTTTCAGTTTTCAGCCATCAGTAAACCCCCACTTCTACTCGTGTTACGTACACAATACTCTGTTATAGAATAAATCACATTATTCGAAGCTTAAATACCCAATATTGTTTCCCGGAGACCTTTATTATACGAGATACGTGCAAATATGCTCTTGTGACACCCCCCCCCCCGGTCTTAAATTCTTGAACTACTAAAATTTGGTTGATTGAGATAAAATTTATTCTGATTCATTATAAAGTACAGTACTAGATATAGTACATAGTTTTCAATAAAATTAATATCTTATATTCTGATACGTTTTAGTTATTGTTTTTCTTTCCGGTGTCGGAATAACTGAAAGCCGTTGGCATGCCTGTTTTTTTACATTTGAGACGCTTTCCGCCGGCCGGGGCAAGATTTCTTATTACCGTTTGTATTTATTCACATAATATTCACGGTGGTGTTGTGTTAGCAGTATGTAGGTTTATCTATTATTAAAATTCACTTGGGAAATTTGCTTAGTTTACGCAGCCCCTGCGTGACGGACTTTTTAGTTTTCTTCTAGGTAGGATCGCTGGACATTTTGAGGAATCTCTTCAAGAATTGCATCATGAGTGCATCTTCAATTGCTGAAATATACTATAACGCTAATTACGCATCTCCTGCGTGACAGAATTTCTGTATATTGTATTCTAAACTATTGTATGTGTCATCTAAAAATTGTATTTTAGTAGATTCGTTATAATAAAAAAACTATTGTTGAGTTATCTCCCATTTGGGATGACGTTTGTTGTCCTCAATTGTAACAAATGTAGAATAATTGAGCGGATGAGGTGTAGGAAGGGGGATAAATGATTAAGACAATTTGTTGAGGGCTAAGTTAAAAGGTGCCCAAACCAAATATTAAGGGGACGGGAGTGAGGTAAGGAGGAAATCGGAGCTAATGGCTAATGGCTCGCTTTGTCAGGGCACCGACTTCCATTTCACAACTATTCCCCAAATGGCCTACAACTAGAATATAGCCGATTAGTATAACCTCGCTAACATTAGCTGCACTTCCGTTTATCGGACAAGCCGCCACCGCGTCGCCAGCCCTCCCTCTCCCACCGACAATTCCGCTATTGCTATGTCAGTCTTTTTTCTTTCAACTTCCTGAATTGACGTAGTTAGAACGATCAGAGTTAATCGTCGCCAAAGGGATATTCTTTAAATTTCATTTCCACGACACATTAATGAGGACAAAGCAGGAAAGTTAATTTTCAAAATCGGGATTGTCAAACAATTTTACATTTAAGCCGTTTTTCAATAATTTTTTAGTGACAAGTCACAATAAAATTCCACCTACACACTTAATACTTAGCGCACCGACTTTTGGCAAAATATTAATTATTATTAGGGCGCGGTGGGCATCAGGGGCTAGAGGGGAGTCACGTGACTTTCCCCACGTTTCTAGCCAATGGCCATATTATTACTTTGACAAACTGATGTTAGCTGTAAGTCATTATGGCATGCCAAACTGAATGATATTCAAAAATGATTATTACTTAAGGCAAACCGCCAATTGAACATTATGACATGTTAAAGTTATCATAGATCGATCAATCACATGATGAATATATGTTTTATGTTTGCAGTTTGGGACACCTGAGACATCCTTCTTCAGAGTTAGATTTTGTATGAACATATTTGTTTTTGTTTTTAAGCCCTATGAAAACCCCAGTCCTGCTGCACTGATTCGGTGGAATGGTCACGTAGTTAGCTTGATTTCCTTGCTTGTATGTATATATATATATATATATATATATATATATATATATATATATATATAGAGAGAGAGAGAGAGAGAGAGAGAGAGAGAGAGAGAGAGAGAAGACAGACAGACAGACAGAAAGAGAGTGGGAGATTTGTCAAATTGAATTGTAAACCGTATACAAGGAATCTTGTTTTGAATTTAATTTCCTATACATTTAGCTGTTCAAAATTTTTCCCAATCTTGAACATTAACCGAAATTTTTTCATAGTCTAATTTTCAGCCTTTTAATATGTAGTTTAATTTCTGTTTTTCTACATTAAACTAAGATTGCTTTTATATATTTTGAATAATTTAAATACTGTGATTGCTTGATATTCATATTGTTCAAAGAAAATGGAGCTGTTGCTCTGAAAGTGGACTATGTCGTTGTAAACGCATTGTGGTAGAAAACTGGCCTACTTTATACATCGAGACTACAGATCATATTCATAATTGGCTGAAATCGGACTAGGAATAGGGTTTTGATGGAAATCCAAGATTTTAAAAAATCTCTTCATTTTTATGAGTTGGGTTGGAAAATTTTATAAAACCGATCTTGTTCAATTAGTGATTTCCGAAACCTCTTTAAAAATGGGAACAAGAAGAAATCAAGGGAGGTTTAGATGGGTGGTTACTCTGTTCAAAGTCACGAATGGCAGCCTGTGATATGCGAGACTTGTGGACTGGCGCATTGTCGTGCAAGAAGAAGATACCTCGAGTCACCATTCGCCTATGTTTCTCCACGATGGCCTCACGCGGTTTTTTAATTGCCTTAGCATAATACTGATCTGATATTGTAGAGCTGATATCGAGGTAATCAATTAATAGAATACCCGTTACATCAAAAAATCTTGCTATCACGTTCCTGGCTGAACCCTTTGAATTAATTGTTTTTTGGATGGGGTGAGTCCGAATGAGCATCGTTTGCTGCTTTGTCCCTGGATCCCACTGGTACAGCCACGTCTCATCCCCTGTCACTAATCGGGCCATGAAGTCCTCTGGAGAGAGTTCTAACAGCTCTTGGCATGACGAGAAGCGATGATGACGATCTTGAGGAAAGATTGCGGGGAACCCAACTTGCAGACACCGTAGACATTCCTAAAATACCGTGGACGCGACTAACGCTACCATAGCAAATGCCTAATCCCATACCAACTTCAGGCACCTTTATTCGACGACTATCCAAGACCAAGGACGCTGCTTGAGTCTCATGATCTGCATCAGTTGAGGTTGTAGGTCTCCCGGATCATTCTCCATCTTGCAGACTCACACAACCGCGTTTTAACTCATTGGACCACCCAGTAACAGTAAGAAAAGAGAGGCAATCACGACCATATATATTCTTCATTTAAGAACATTCTGCAAAATGAACTGTCTCATAAATTCAAATTGCAGAATGTTCTTAAATTTCCTTTTTTACACAAAACTTTAATGACGCTTCGGTACTCAAACTTGAACTCACTGTATATTGGCATGTTTGTAAAGGCACTGCAACATATGGACTGAACCGAGGACTTGATATTTTGGAGATGTTTACTTTTGTAAACATCAAAAATCAACAAAAAGAAGGTTTAACGGCTGAAGTTTTGTTTATATCTTAGTTGCAAAACTTTTTCTTCACCTCTCGTACCAGCAAGTGAAAAATCTGCTTAGTTTACAAATCTGCTTTGTTTGACGGAATTTTTCGAATACTTAGTAGGAGGTGATGGTATTTGGAGAAAGTTTTAGAAAACCGCATCAAAGCTCTAAATGAGTTGAGGAGCGTTTGGGAAGAAGGTAGGTTGGCAGGAGGGTGAAGGAGTGGCTGCGACTAAAGAGGCAAAAGGGATGGGAGGAGTGGGGTTGCTGGCAGATGTTTGTTGGTAGTAGATTGTTTGATGGTGTTGTTAGCGGGATGTTTGCCGAGATGTCCGACATTAGGCAGGCCGGTGGAGCGAGAGAGCCCGATAGTCCCTAGCTCTTCAGCTCCTGCCCAATAGTACGGAAATATTTAAGGGTCTCTTGCTGTCTAGTATCCTTAGTCTCTGGTCGACCCCCCCGCCTCCCAGCCCTCTCCTCCTTATCCTCAACACACCAATCCTATCAAAATATTTATGGCTCCCACTCCCCACTTACCCCAAACAAAGATATATTCCCTTCCTTTCAACCGAGTTTCATACTCTAGTTATGAGTAGACAACCAGATTGTGAGAATAAGAAACATCGTCTTCCCGTCTAACGTTCTTATTAGCTACTAGTTTCGCCATCTCTGTGACTATCAAGGCCAAATTTTCGCAACGAGCTGTGTGTTGGTGACTAGAAATAGAAATTGTTTTTGGCGGATATTGTATTTAAATTCCTATCAATAAAACAACTGAAGTTTTATTTCTTTTTTCTTTATTTGCAACTATACGTAAATATTACAAGAAAATGGTATGATACAATAATAACAATTGGCTTGAGTTGGAATGTTGTTGACTGACAGTACCTGCCTAAGAATGAACATTAGATTAACTTGATTTATACTTTTACTACACAAGAAGATCTCTTGGCCACGTTTCAGACGTCGTCTTGGTTTTTCAGGAACATGGGTAGATGTCAGTGATTCGAATAATGGTATAGGATGTGCGGGAAGAAGAGAGCGGAATTTCGGATATGAGGATTTGGCAAGGGTACGAAATCAAAGTTGAGGTCATTATGAAGAGTTAAATTGGATACGTAAAATTGGGAATCTATAATTGTTTGGAGTGTTCTGGGTTGGAGGGTTTGGATTTTGGAAGAATTTTATTGTTTTTATAGAACCCCAAAGTTCAAGCCCGTAAGTCCATATCAATCGTTTGTTATGCAGTGATAGTTTAGATCTGTTGTCAAGTAGTATTAGTCTTTGCCGGTCCTTACTGTCGATTCAATAGTTGACTTTTAGCAGATTTCCCTTAAAGGAAATCAGCTATTGAGGTCGTACTCATGACGCGATTTTCGAAAAATTTCTTCAAAATTCCATCGGTCTTACCCAGAAAATGACGTAATTTAGGTCCATTCAAAATTGTATGTGTGTATATATATATATATATATATATATATATATATATATATATATATATCTGTTAACGCCCTAGCGGTCACAATTTTGGTTTGATAGCAACCAAAATTGACATTTAATCATTTTATGTGAAGACAGATGTAGTTCGTTACTAGCTAACGTCGTACCTAAAGCGATGGAAATGCGATAAATTGTATGGTACCAAACTTATTGAAATTTGAATGGCCTAAAAAAGGTTCTTCTATACATATTTTCTGTACCATGAGTATTAATCGAGATATTTGGATTTTATAGTTTTCTGCTTTCAGTAAATGCTCCTACTCTTGTGATATTCTGAGTTGGTATTCTGGCAGGCGGAAGTGACTTCTAAAGTATGTAGGATTAAAAATGTGTGATATTAATAATAAGCTGTGAAAATCATGAACCACTTCTTTCCAAGGTAAAGTATCAAATACTGTTTTTATTGAACTTTTGTATTGTGAGATATATCCGCTTCTTTTGTTCTTGGATTACTAAAATTTGAGTGATTGAGATATAGATTATTCCGATTCATAACAAATTACAGCACAAGCTATAGTAAATAGTTTTGAATACAATTTATATATTGTATTCAGATATATTTCAATAATTGCTTTTCTTTCCGATTTCGCATATTTCTATTTATCTATTCTGCTCGTAGAGGCTGGCTGACCTGTTTGTTTACAATTCAGACGCTTTCCGTTTCGGAGATTATTAAAATTTAAATTCACTGAATCATTTCTCATTACCGTTTGTATTTCTTCACTTAGTTAGTCAACTGAAGTTATTTTTAGAAAGTTTAGTTAAGCATTTAGATTAAAGACTAAGCTATTTGAGTCCATTTATCTTCTGGAGGAGGTTTGCTCAGTACATTTTTATTCGAATAGCTAACTAATGCGGCTTGGCGACTCATTAATTCACACATGGTATCACGTGGACAACTGGCCCATAAGAAGTCTTAGAATCCTTTCAAATGCATTTTTTTTTGTCACTTTTTAGGTACAAGGAAGAGAAAGGATGAGAATAATAGTGGCCCATTCCATGCGGAAGAACAAGAGAAGCGTAAAAATCCAGAGGCCCGCATAAATTTCTTTTATAATTTGCATTTCAATAAGAGCTTCAATAAATTGCTGTTAGGACTATGAACGTCCTAAGCCGCTAGAACCTCTTCCCTGATTTAAAATTGATCGAGGATAAAGCGATTAGTTTAAGATATTCCCTGGCATTTAGTGTCAATGTCCTGTTATAAAGATTTACAATTTTTTAAAATTACATATGTTGAAAAATTTATTGTTGCTAATTAATTGTGAAGCGTTTTATTTCTTTAGGAGAAAAAAAAAATTACTTTTTCCACAATATATATGTACCAACCTACATCGATTTAAAAAAAAAAAACATGAACTTGTTTTTCAAAAATAGCAATACACATAATCATAGAACAAGATATAAGAATATGCTTCAAGACTCCTAATACAAACATAAATATTTCGAGAAAATCATATCATTTTCAGGAGTAAAACTCTTTAATGCCCTGCCTGAATGTATCAAATCCTTTGAAAAATACGCTTTGTTTAAAAATAAACTATATAACTTCATGAATGACGGGTGTTTTTATACACAAGATAAATACTTTAAAAAATGTTTTTTTATTGAATAAAACTACTAAATATTTGTCTTAATTATCGATCTAAAATACTTTCTGATCAGGTACATTGTTTCTATAAGGTGGGACCAGTTTCTCATCATTTATAAAGCTTGTCATTCTTTAACAAATTTGCATGCCAACAAATATTATAATGTATGCTTTAGAGCTGTAAAAAATTTAGAATTATATTAAGATTATTAATGAAAATAATTTATTGAATATAACTATATAATTTGATGAATTTTATACTGTTTATTCTCAGAATTAGACCTGTTTTTTTTTAAATGTATTATATTAGTATCAATGTAATTCAAATAATTTATAAAGAATTTAATTAATATAATATTAGAAAATTGTTAATAGAAATTTCTTTATATATATAGTTCTAACATCATTTTCGTCATCACCTGGGCAGGATCGATGGTCATTTGAACAAATTTTACGAATTTTGCGACATGAGTACAAGCAGATTTTGCTTATGGGAAATCTCCTTAAATTCAATACCTCAATTAATATTAAAGATATAATAAAATGAATATAACAACATTTAAAGGAAATTAAATTGTAAACCAGTTCTACACGATTATCGATCGGTCTTATAATAACGGAGATATTTGGAATTTTCAAACTCTAAACTCCTCCTTCCAACTGTTACGATTAAGGCCTGAATTAACGAATCTTTATTTTTTACGTAAATCGATCAAACTATATTGATAGTTTTAAAAGTACCTCATTTTCGTATTAGCAGATTTCCCTTAAGGGAAATCAGCTATTGAGGTCGTACTCATGACGCGAGTTTCGAAAAATTTCTTCAAATGTCCATCGATCCTACCCAGGAGATGACGAAAATGAGGTCCGTTCAAAATTATATATATATATATATTTGTCTGTTAACGCTCTAGCGGTCGTAATTTTTGTTTGATCGTTACCAAACTCGGAATTTAATCGTTTTATGTAAAAAGAAAGATCAAGTTCGTTAATGGCTGAAATCGGACCAGTGGGAGAGGGAGTTTAGAGGGGGGATTTTTGAAAATTCAAAATATCTCCGTTATTATGCGTCGGATCGAAAAGTTGCATAGAATCAATCTTATTGTAAGTTAAAGTTACTATAAATATTGTTCTATACATGTATTCTGTATCTTGAATATTAACCGAGATATTGTGTGTGTGGTCGGCGGAACCCCGCCATGTTCCGGACTTTCCGCCGAGAGCTCTGGTGGCCGTTTCCGGAACTATTCGTCCCTCGTGAATAGGTTTAGAGATCCCTTCCTACTACAGCTGTTATTGGGCAGATTTCTCTACTGTAAAACTTCATGTGGGAAATCTGCTTAGTTTACGCAGCCCCTGCGTGACGGACTTTTTTCGTATTTTTTTGGGTAGGATCGATGGACATTTATTAAGAATTATTTCTACAATCACGAATCATCAGTACAACCTCATTTGCTAATTTCCCATTATGGAAATCCTCTACAACCGCTAAAATTTGCTGCTAATTTCACTGATTTTGAAAGACATATATTTTCCTTTAAATAAACAGTAGTACAAATGCATTAGGACTCATTAGAACAACATAGTTTCCGACGGAGACAGGTGCTACCCCTTGTCAGCTTAATAAATCAGTACATCTGTTTTATACTCCTATTTCTGTTTCGTCAAGGATTGAATTTCTGTCTGATTCAGCTCTACATTAATACTTGTCTCTGTTATGAAGAGATTAAAATAGTCATTAGGAAGCTAATACGTTGCTACCGGAATAACAGGAACCACAGGTGTATTGCATTAAAATAGCAATTAGCTTAAAGTTAAAAGAAGAAATGCTTCAAAAGAAAATGTTGGCCGATTTCTCTTATTTTATAATTATTGAAGTTGTACTGATACATATATATATTTTCACACACAAAATTGTATATAAATATATATATATATATATTATACACATACCCTACTTGTCTAAATTCTCACTTACAGGATGTGATAGGGGAAGACTGGAAGGTAAATTAAAGTTCTAGCCAACATACTGATACTGGCTAATCCATATCATTAGTCAGCTTATGCAGGCTATAGGCTACCGAGCGATGGCTGTCTAACAACTATGGCCTTAAATAGAATTGTCACAGCTCATGCTTTTACTTGTATGAATGGAGTTTTCTGCATGATGCCTTTTGTTGCTGGATGGTCTGATGCAGAAAGCAATCGGAAACCACTGCATGTCCTTCGACCCTATTATCCCCTCGTTCAATTTCGTGAAAATCAGGTTTACCTGTTCACAAGACCAATTACCAGGTGTAATCTGTAAATACTTCATATATATATATATATATATATATATATATATATATATATATATATACTAGCTCAGATACCCGGCTTCGCTCAGGAATTCATTTGAGGCTGGATGGTGATGATATTTTTTTTGGCAAGGCTTTACTTTGCACAATATTTTGACATTTACCCGTCCCAGTGTTTAGTGTAGATACCCGTCGTTTCAGTGGATTTGTTAATAATAAAATAATTTTTTTATGTAAGACTTCACTGTCCTCCATATTGTCATATTTCCCGTTTCCTGTGCATTATGCATAGATTTGAATTATTAAGCACAAAATATTAACATACATTTGAATTAATTTTTCCTGGTGAGGTACCTGGTAGTTCCAAAGAATTGTTGAGCAAATTTCTCTAAATGACAAAATAAACAACTTTTGTTATGTGCGTATTTTCCGAAACCCCAATACGAAACGAAATATCACTATTTTTAATTTCAGGCCTCCCTTATAACCCCTACTCCTGCCCGTCCCTAGAAATGTTAGTATGGGTTATTATAAGGAAGGCATTAGTGCTAATACACATACCGATTGTTTTATTTAGTTCCGTAGGTCATTTGTGCCATATAAAATTGTTGACTCCCGCTATCATATTTAGCGTATAACGCCTTTATACTTCGGTATACGACGATAGTGTATATGACAAAAGTTTCTCTAAATAACAAAGTAAACAACTTTTGTTATGTGCATATTTGCTGAAACCCCAATAGGACACGAAATATCACTATTTTTAATTTCAGGCCTCCCTTATAACCCCCACTCCTGCCCGTCCCTATAAATGTTAGTATGACTATAAGGACGACGTTAGTGCTAATTCACATACCGAGTTTGGTTTAGTTCGGTTGAGTTTTTTGTGCCAAATAAAATTGTTGACTTCTGCAATAGTTTTTAACGTATAACTCATTTATACTTAGGTATACGACAAAAGTGTATATAGCAAAAGTTACTCCAAATAACAAAATAAACAACTTGTGTTATGTGCATAATTGCCGAAAATGCAATAGGAAACGAAATATCGTTATTTTTAATTTCAGGCCTCCCTTATAACCACTCCTGTTCGTCTCAGAAAATATTAACATAGCGTAAAGTCTAAGTTGGCTAGTAGTAATAAACATACCAAGTTTTATAAAATTCGGTTCAGCCGTTTATGCGTGAAAAGGTAACAAACAAACAAACAGACACTAGAGAAACAAAATGCAGTTATGGTGTCTATGACATGTGAAACGAAAAGTTATCGTGAAATTTCGTGAAAATCAATGTACAGACAGAGGTTACAATTTTATATATATATATATATATATATATATATATATATATATATATATATATATATATATATATTATACCAATAAAGGACAACATTTAAAGAGTTTCATTCCCGACATTGCAGAATATTTGAACATTAAAGATACACCCTCTGACATTTACACAACACAATTTTTGACAGGACATGGCAAAAATTAAAGTGTACCTAAACAGATTTAAACTGACTAACATGCTATTTTTCTACTGAACAGGCTTACACCTTATCTCATAAATGACAGTACACTGCTTTCAAACGAAAGTTACTCTTTAAAACAGACAGTTATGAAAATAACAAACCGATGGCCTGTTGATGAAAGACTTTTATTCTATATGTGCAGTAACGCTCTCAAGAAATTGTGGGTAAATTGATAGTATACTGTTACTATATAATCTATTTTCACTTTTCATCATATAAAGTTTTTTATAATAATGTTCTCATTTATATTATAGAGTTAAATGTAATTATATATATATAATTTAAGAAACATTGTATATAAGCTGTTTGTTATTTGTTTACAAATACATGTAATGTACTATATTCGTTCGGGACATGTAGGAAATAATTCCCTCTCTGATGGTTTACTTCATTGAGGAGATAAGTAATCAAAAACAAAAATAAAATATACACACATATATATATAACTTATGTAGTACTATAATTTAAGGCAATGTTCGAAAAAGGACCCATAAATTGGAAGATTATTAAAACCTTATAGATTAACCTTATTAACATTAAGGATTAATTATATTTAAAATTTTAAATCGTATCTCAGTCATAATGGTTATTAAAGATTAAACAATCTTATATTTTATAAGTTGCTCTGTATAACTTAATTCAAATGTTAACAGTATTAATTTTATCGGTAGTTTTTCTTTATAAAAAGGAGCTATTGATTGTTCGTACGTAATGTTGCGCACCTGACAAAATTTCACAAAAACCCTTCAAATGTTGGCGAAACGTTGTAAACGAATGGCAAGAACAAAATACATAAACAATTTTTGGAAATTAATTTTCAGAATGTTTTTCAGATTACTGTCCGACTCCATTACCAAGACCAAATTACACTCAAGTGGTTATTTTCTAGGCCTCATTGGTCCTAGTATTTTGTGTTATTGTTATAGTTCCCTTTATTTCAAAAGTAATTAATAGATTTTTTTTAGCAGATTTCCCTACTAGAACGTGTTAAGGGAACTCTGCTATTGAGGTTGTACACATGACGCGATTTCCGAAATTTTTCTTCTTATGTCAATCGATCCTCCTAGGAGATGACTAAAATGAGGTCCGTTCAAAACTGTATATATATATTTGTCTGTTACCGCTCTAGCGGTCGTAACTATTTTTTAATCGTAAAGATCAAGTTCGTTAACGGCTGAAATCGGACAAGGGGGAGGGGGGGGGGTTTAGAGGGGGAGAATTTCGAAAATTCGAAATATCTCCGTTACTATATGTTGGATCGTAAAAGTGTATAGAATCAATCTTATTGAAAATTAAATACACTATAAATGTTGATATATACATTTATTCTCTATCTTGAATATTAACCGAGATATTTGCATTTTTCAGTTTGCAGCCTTCAGTAAACCCCTACTTCTACTAGTGTTACATAAATAATGCTCTGTTATATAATAAAAGATATTAATTGAAGCCTAAATACCAAATATTGTTTTCATTAAACTTTTACTTTGTGAGATATATGAAAATACGTTCTGTTGACCCCCTCCCCTCTTTTGTTTTTGGATTACTAAAATTTGAGTGATTGAAATAAAACTGATTCTGATTCATTACAAATTACACCACTAGCTTTAGTAAATTGTTTTAATAAAATTAATATGTTATATTCAAATATATTTCATTAATTGTTTGTTTTTCCGGTCTATCAATGCAGCGCTACGAGGTTGGCTTGCCCGTTTTGTTTACTATTCAGCCTTGTATTGTACATTTACTGAGCATTCACGGCTGTGTTACCTGTATGTATATTTATCTATTGTAAACCTTCACGTGGGAAATCTGCTTAGTTTACGCAGCCCCTGCGTGACGGACTTTCGGAAAATTTTATAGGACTGATATTATTGCAAATTTAATGTTAATATAAATCTTCAATACTAAAAAAGATATTGGCATTTTCTTTAGTGTTTAGCCTTTAGTGAACCCCCAACTGCATGTCACGTCATACTTTTAATAAGCTGTCATGAACCACATTATTTAAAGCTTACACACCACATATTGTCTTCATTAGACTTCTTCAGTTTGAGATACATTCAAATATCGTGATAATGTCATCAATTATGATTTTTTCTCTTGACGTGAACATGTATATTTGATATATATCATATTCAACATTAACCGTTTTATCCAACTCTAACATATTCGTTAAAGGCTGAAATCATTCCAGTAATTGAAGGAAGGAGGGGGGTGAAAATTAAAAAAAATCGACGCTACCTTTACACATGGAGGATATATTGTCAGATGAGATTAGTTGTGTGTCATAACAGAACGAGGGAAATCTGTTTAGTTTACGAACCAGTGTGACTGACTTTTTTTTTTTAAGGATCAATACAAAGGCCTTGTTCTCTACTATTGTGTTTAATTTTATGCAAAGTGCACTTTCGGAGTCAGTGGTCCGTCGTCAGTGCCTGCTGACAAACGAAAACCTTAAGTCACTCTAACAATCATAGCATGGCAAACAAAGTAAAAAACAGTCAAAAAATAAAAACATTAAAACGAAAATAAATCCAAGATAAAAACAACATTTTATTTATTTATTAACGTCCACTTTTTGTAACATAGGCTAATCGGGACGGCTTATCTACAGGTTACCACCCTTTTCTAGCCAGGGTAGGATTTTAGGACGTTATTTAATGAATTTCGTCACTAAATAATTTCTTTTGCCCAGGAGAGAATCGAACTCGCCACTCTAGGTTTACCATGTGAGATAAAGGTCAACGCTTTAACTCACATGGCTAACCTGAGCCCCGAAAAACAATAAAAATTTTTAATAAATAGTCAACTAATAAAATTAAAAAGTTAAAAACGATAAGCGTTTGTCGAAGATAAATACATAAAATCTATGCAATATAAATTAAAAACCAAAACAAATTACAGATAGGAAAACTATATTGAGGTATCACAGTGGGGGAAAAACCTCTGAAATGCACACCAGAGGAACTGTAATGCAAAAGACAACTAAAAAATAAATTGGTTCCTCTACCGTCCAGCATATTTCAGAGATAGGACTTTTTTTTATTTCGTGATAGTGTCGGATCCTAGACATTAACATGATTCGAATGATGAAACTGAAGTATATGGTCCAAATTGTAGGCACTTCAGAAAAACCACTTATCACGCAGCTCCTGCGTAATGGATTTTTATTTAGTTTGCAGCCTTTTCTCCTATTTGTTGGTTTTCAAATTATTTTGTAACGTAATTGGTCCTTTCAAAAGGGAATGGAAGGTCATAACAGTCGGATACGTTTTCAATTGGAGAACTGCATTTTTAATGCACTTAGAAAATGAATGTATTTCAGTAAGACTAATTGGGAATAGTTTTAGTCAACGCAAGACCCACGTGACATACTTTTAATAATACGTGTTTATGTGTCACGGAGAGAAATTTTTTAATAATACAATATAAAAGCATTAGGAGATTCCTATAAGTCACTGTCATTGATGACTTGTGTTTGTCATGTAAAATACAAGTGTAAGTTATGTAGCAGTTTATATAAATAAGTATAAATGGAAAATTCTATTTTGGCAGATTAAATAGCGCATAAGATTTCAGGGGAATACACTGTGGACATATTCTTTTGGCAGGGATGATAAACTAATATATTCCGTCTTTATTTAAAACGTTTGCATATCTTGTGTCTTTGTGGATAGTAATATCCTCAATCAACGACCGGCAATAATTCTTTCATCAAATAAACTGTAGCTAATACAATATGAAAATAGAAGCTGTCCTCAAAAGAAATAAAGTAAGGCGGAAAATCATTTAAATGACCATACACTTAGGTTCAGAAATAGAAAATAATGTGAAGGGCCAAACGCCAGCAGATTTGAGTACTAAGCGTGGGAGGGTGATCAGAGTGGAAATAGATCTGTGTCCTTTCGCTATTTTCTTGGCAGGCACTAAATCTCCTCAGCCGATCTACGCTTAACTAGACAAAACATCCTATCAAAATAGATTTCCCATCGGAAATACAGCCAGCACTCATTAATCAGCCCTACGCTTTTATTTGAGAACGTAAATTGTGATAAGCTAACTAAAGACGTCCAATTCCCAAGACTGAGTCATTTTTGTAAATGTTATTATAATCCGTTCTAAGAGGAAAACGCCACTGATTTGAAATATACGTGTCATTGCCCCTTTTAAGAACATATTAATTAGCTGCTATATTTTATTATTATTATTTTATATTTTTATTTAAGTTTTTCTTGGAATACACCATCACTAAGTGGTTAACCATTTTAACATACTTAGGGGAAATCAGCTATTGAGGTTGTACTCATGATGGAATTTTCGAAATATTTCTTCGAATGTCCATCGATCCTATCTAGGAGGTGACGAAAATGAGTTACGTTCAAAGTTGTATATATATTTTCCGTTAACTCTCTAGCGGTCACAATTTTTGTCTGATCGTTACCAAACTCAGCATTAAAACTTTTTTTTTTCTTTTATTGTAAAATGAAGATCAAGTTCCTTAAGGTCTAAAATCGGAACAGTGGAAAGGGAGGGGGTTAAAGGGGAGTTCTAAAACTCAAAATATCTCCGTTGATATGCGTCTGATCGAAAAAATTTAATAGATGCCAGAATTAATCTTATTGTAAATGTAATGTTCTATAAATGTTATATACCAGTTTTCTCTATATTGAATATTAACCGAGATATTTTCATATTTTAGTTTTCAGCCACCAGCAAACCCCCACTCCTACACATGTCATATTAACCGTAAGCTCTTATATCATGGACCACTTCATTCCAAGGTTAAATACCAAATATGGTTTTCATTTAACTATTAATTTGTGAGGCACATGCGAATACGTCATGTGATGATGTCATTAGGTTTATTTTATCGATGCAATAGTCAATCCTGAGCTGTTTCAGTCAACACTAAAGATAATATTTGTTGTTGGCTGAAATTGGCCCTGGAATAGTAGTGGTTTAGAGAGGGAGGAATTAGAAAATTCAAAATTTCTACGTAATTATGAGTTGGATCATAAAATGTTATAGAATCAATCTTGTTAAACTTTTGATTTTCTACAATTTTTGGTTTATGCATTTTTTGCTAACTCAAGTATTTAGCGAGTTATTCGTACTTTCTTGTTTTCTGCCTTCAGTACCCCCTCCCCCCCATCCTAGTTATCTGTTTCGTAAATATAAATAGAGAATACGTGGTGAAATAAAATCACAAGAAGTATGTTATACCAGCAAGTGGGAAATGTGCTTAGTTTACGCATCCCCTGCGAGACGGACTTTTAATTTCTGACTTCATAGAATTCTTACTATGGGAGTAATAGAGAATAGATGGTATGATAAGATTATAAGCGTAACATATTTGGGCATGCGGGATGTCTGCTCAGTCTTTTGTAGCATCTGCAAGGCGGAATTTTTTGAACAACTCCTCATTTACTGTTAGACGTTAATTGCTATTTATTGTCAATAAAAACAATTCGTTTCCCCCTTCACAGTTATTTTATGATCACGTGCCTCGCGGCTCGGGTATAAAAAGAATATATATGCATTCTAACAATAGGCGGAGGCCTGCTCACCGGTAATATATCGGAAATTAATGGGGGCCCCTTATTTACTGCCATTGGTTTCTCGTTGTGGATTTTATTTAGAGTTGTGTAAGGTGGGGAATGGTTGCGTGCTCCTGCTAGTGATTTAGTGCGTGTCATTGGTTCTTATCGGCGCTAGCTAGCTGAATCCACCGCCCCCCCCCCCATGCCCCTTCAATCCAGACCATCGGCCCCACAGGAATGATTCAATCAACCCCCTTCCCCCCCCCCGTCAACTCCATATTCCCTCAATCACTCGCTCATTAACTATATCGGTGCATTACATCGGCAAACAATTTGTCCACAACGTGCGTATGTTATTTTAACGCTCCGATATTATCGTTTAACACTCACCTTCAATCGTTTTCAGCAATCAAGTCGATGCTAATTTGCATATTAGCTGCTCACGTTCATGTCAGAGATTTTAACGTGTGTTTTATATGACATGACATACACCTTTTAATCATAATTTTCATTGATCATTTAATTATTATTTTTATTACATGTATGTCGTGATGTTAGATTTACTTATTTTATTTCTAATCTCAAAACGGCCGTGTAGTAACATGATGAGTATGTATTTTAACCATTATCGTAGGAAAAATATTATAAGTAGGTCGTCCAGAAAGTAAAGAACGTTTTAGCATGGTTAAATAAAAAGTCCGTCACGCAGGGGCTGCGTAAACTAAGTAGATTTCCCACGTGAAGTTTTACAATAGAGAAATCTGCCTAATAACAACTGTAGTAGTAAGAAACCTCTAAACCTAAAACATTATTTAGGGCGTAATAACCCAGTAGTTTCTAGCCCCAAAAAACAGTTAACCTAACCTCTAAACCTATTCACGAGGGACGAATAGTTATGGAAATGGCCACCAGAGCTCTAGGCGGAAAGTTCGAACATAGCCTACTGGCTACCACAATACAAATGCAAATATCTCGGTTAATATTCAAGATACTGAATAAATGTATATAACATTATTTATAGTAAATTTAATTTTCAATAAGATTGGTTCTATACAATTTTACGATCCGATGCATAATAACGGAGATATTTCGAATTTTTGAAAATCCCCCCTCTAAACCCCCCCCCGCCCACTGGTCCGATTTCAGCCGTTAACGAACTTGATCTTCCTTTTTACAAGAAACGATTAAATACCGAGTTTGGTGACGATTAAACAAAAATAGCGACCGCTAGAGAGAGAACACACAAATATATATATATATATATATATATATATATATATATATATATATATATATGTCTATATATATATATATAGTTTTGAACGGACCTCATTTTCGTCATCTCCTGGGTAGGATCGATGGACATTTGAAGAAATTTTTCGAAAATCGCGTCATGAGTACGACCTCAATAGCTGATTTCCCTTAAGGGAAATCTGCTAAAACAAAAGATATCAACACCAAACTTTATTTACAATGCCACAGTACCTTATTCTACTTTTCTACGCAATCCCCGTTGTTGTCGAGACACTTGTTGTAACGTGGGACTAGTTTTTCTATTCCGACGTTATAGTATTCAGCCGCGAACGATTTGAGCCATGTTGTCACTGCTTCTTTAAGTTCATCGTCATTTCCAAACTGTTTTCCACCCAAAAATGTCTTCAACTTTGGAAAGAGATGGTAATCACTAAGTGCTAGGTCAGAGCCTAGTGATTACCATCTGTTTAAGGATGTACAGCATATGTGGGCAACCACCAGGCCGCGAGACATTTTGAAAGAAACGAATTAAACAAAAATATTACACTACTTACTCCAAATGAGGAAGATGAGAAGAGGTTTGCGCCTTTGGCAGTACTTATAAATCGAACAGATCGTTTCAATGACGAAAGTTAATATATCAATACATCGTACAAGGCTGACTGAAAATAATTTGGAAAAGTTTGTTCGTCTTTGTATCAGTAGAATTAATCCAAACACCGATAGTTTGCCAAATTGAAGCTCTGGTGTCACATTGATTTCGGTGTCGCTATTCACATTCGTTGTTTGTAATAATTCCAAATGTTACGATTTAATTATAAAGTTGTACCTATTTTCATTTTATTTTGTTATATTAATAAACTGTATCATAATTACATTGTCGTATAATTTCACGTTTGATATCTATCGTTAAAAATTATGAAGAGTACTTTTACTGTGCCGTTTTTTAAAAGCGGCCCGCGAACTTATTTGCAGACTACAGTTTGGCCCGCAACATGTCAATGGTTGCCCACACATGATCTACAGCGTTGAAATTGTAACACAATATTGATCAGGAGGCCAACTTAGGATTTGATCCAAATTGAAGAACAAGGAACTCCATGGTCGTTATTATAGTTGGCTCACGGATTTGGCGATTGATAAAGAAATGTCTGTGGCATGGCTTAAGTCTGGAGAGCTATTCTCAGAAACCGAAGGGTTTATAATAGCTATCCAAGACAAAGTTGTTTCTACTCGAGCTTATAACCGCCATGTACTGAAACACAATAGTCTAATAAGTGTAGAATGTGAAATAAAACATAGGAGTCAATTCAGAATATTACTGCAGGTTGCAAAATACTGGCAGTGACAGAATATTTGCAGAGACATAATAATGTGGCCAAAATTTAAATGTAGCTACTAAATTCGGCATGCTGGATAGTGAGGTCCCTTACGATCGTTTCATCCCTCAATAGTTGCTTGAAAAAGATGATGTAAAAATGTTGGGATGAAGCGATGATGACGGGCCATACTGTCCATCATAATAATCCCGATATTCTTGTCATTAACAAAGGAAAAAAATCAGCTGACATCATTGATATCGCTGTCCCAAATGATGACAATATCCTTAAATCTTACGCCAAGAAAATAAGAAAGTACCAGAATTTGGCTATCGAAATAAAAGCCCTTTACAAGCTAGATTCTGTCACTGTCACTTCAGTCGTGATATAAACAAATGGATTAATTCCAATGACCACAATTGAGGCAACAAAATATCTCACTTTACCTGAGATATTAATAAGATTTTCACAAAAAGCAATTATCTTAGAAACTGCAAGAATTGTCCTAAATTTTGAAATTCCCATTAAAAAATAAATACATATAAAGGTTGGATATGACCCCCGCTACAATTAAATCTAGAAAAAAAATAATAATAATAAAAATAAAAAATGAATGATTTTTTAAATTATTTCATTCTATTTTTATTTTTTTATCTTTTAAGATAAGATAAAATAATATAATAAAACAAATAAAATAAAATATTGAAATAAGTAAGATAACTGCAAATAAAATTAATACTTGAAAATGAAAAACACAAATTAAACAAGTTAAGCTAAATTAAATTAAATTAAATAAAGTTAGTTATGTATAAATATAAAGGTGTGTGTTTTAGCAGATTTCCCTTAAGGGAAATCAGCTATTGAGGTCGTACTAATGACGCGATTTTCGAAAAATATCTTCAAATGTTCATTGGTCCTACCCAGGAGATGACGAAAATCAGGTCCGTTCAAAATTATATATATATATACATCTGTTAACGCTCTAGGGGTCGCAATTATTGTTTGATCGTTGCCAAACTCGAAATTTAATCGTTTTATGTAAAAAGAAAGCTCAAGTTCGTTGGTGGCTGAAATCAGACCAGGGAAAGGGAGGTTTAGAGGAGGTGAATTTTGAAAATTCAAAATATCGCCGTTATTATGCGTCGGATTGAAAATTGTATAAAATCAATCTTATTGCAAATTAAATTTACTATAAATATTGTTTTATAAATTGATTCTGTATCTTGAATATTAACCGAGATATTTGCATTTGTATTGTGTGTGTGGCCGGCAGAAGTCGGCTATATTCGGGTCTTTGCATCGAAAGCTTTTTCGGCCGTTTCCGTAACTGTCCGTCCCTTGTGAATTGGTTTAGAGATTCGTTATTACTACAGTTATCAGTAGGCCGATTTCTCTATAGTAAAACTTCACGTGGGAAATCTGCTTAGTTTACGCAGCTCCTGCGTGACGGACTTTTATTAGTGGCTTAGTTTTTTCTATTGGAACACATTTATGTATTTGCAATGATCCAGCAATTCTAGTTTAATGAAATGAAGGTGTCCAGCCAAATATTAAATTAAACATGAAGACTACTACAGATGAAAGTGCAGGTGTTCTCTATAGAGGACACTACTAAGCATTGAAGGGTTAAAGTGTAAAGAAATCGTAAGCTTCCAATTGGCCCCAAGAGTTCATTCATAGAAGTAAGTTCCTACGCTTATGAAATGGAGTAAAGAAACAACAAAGGTAGGGGGGGGCGGATAAAAAAATTAAAATAAGATAAAAGAGTCGTGGGCAAAAAGGTGAAACGGAGAGAATAAGGCATTAGAGGTGGCGCTATTAGGTTTGGCGGCGCCTCGGAGGACAGCAGCTACCCTTTCATCAGGGCATTAGGGAATAAGTGCTCATTCCCCTTCTCCTCTACTTACCCAAGATCTTACTCTACCAACTGCATCTTTAGCCTTTGTATGTCTTTCTACGGTCAGCTTGTCTTTTTAGTTGTCAATTCGGAAATTCGAAAAATCCCCGTTATTATGAGTCTGATCGCAGGGGCTCCGTAAACTAAGCAGATTTCCCACGTGAAGTTTTACAATAGAGAAATTTCACGAGAGTCGAGCAGTTAAGGAAACGGCCGAACTAGCTTTTGGCGAGAAAGTCACCCATCCCGTTAGCCGCCCAGATTTAATAAAAATGCAAATATCTCGGTTAATATTCAAGATAGAGAATAAATGTATATAACAATATTTATAGTAAATACAATTTGCAATAAGATTGATTCTGTATAATTTTTCGCTCCGACTTATATTAACGGAGATATTTTGAATTTTCGAAAATCCTCCCTCCTAAACCGCCCCCTCCCACTGGTCCAATTTCAGCCATTAACGAATTTGATCTTTCTTTTTACATAAAACGACTAAATATCGAGTTTGGTAACGATCAAACAAAAATTGCGACCGCTAGAGCGGTAACAGACAAATATATACATACATATATATATATATATATATATATATATATATATATATATGTATATATAGATGGATAGATAGATAGAGTTCTGAACGGACCTCATTTTCGTCATCTACTAGGTAGGATTGATGGACATTTGAAGAAAAATTTCGAAAATTCCGTCATGAGTACAACGCTCCCTTAAGAGAAATCTGCGAAAAGTACAGTCGTAAAACCAGTCTTCTCATTGATGCTCTCCAAGTGTGCCTATATATATTTTCTCAGAACTGAAATATTAAGCGTGTCATTGAATAAGCCTATTGAGGTTGTACTCGTCACGCGATTTTTGAAAAATTTCCTGAAATATCCATTGATCCTACCCAGTGGATGACGAAAATCAGGTCCGTTTAAATATATACATATATATATATATATATATATATACTTATCTGTTATCGCTCTAGCGGTCGCAATGTCCTTTTAATCATTACCAAACTTGATATATTATCGTTTTATCTAAAAACTAAATATTAAGGCCGTTAAAATCAGACAGGGGTGGGAGTTTAGACACGAGGAATTTAGAAAATTTGAAATATATTCTATATTATACGGATCAAAAAATGTTATAAAACCAATTATGTTACAAATTTAATGTTACAAAATGTTGTCATATACATATTTTCCCCATTCATCCTACCCAGCGGATGACTAAAATAAGGTCCGTTCAAAACTATATATATATATACATATATATCTGTGTCTGTTAACGCTCTAGAGGCCGCAATTTTTGTTTGATTGTTCCCAAACGTGATATTTAATAGTTGCAAAAAAAAAGATCAAGTTCATTAGTGGCGTAAATTTTAGAATCTATTCCTTTTCCCTTAGACCTGTTTCGAAGATAATTTTGATGGAACTTTTTTATGTCGCATTATTAAATCGTGCATTTCCTGAAATAAAGGTTTGTGCATTTTACGCCTAAAGATCATGCGTTAAATCGAAAAATTCACCGATAATAACTAGTTTTGGAATTTGATTTTTTACAATAATCCGTCATGAAAGTATGACATTCCATTGGAATTTCCAACGTTACGGTCGCTGGAGAAGTACTGGAGAAGGTTAGGAGGTTCAATGTGGTCTGAAGAGATTCGTCTGGGGTACATATTATGGTACATCAAGTCGCAGCGTTTTATTAATACAATTGATAATTTTATGGGGGGGTGGCAAAGAACATGAGACACCCTGTGTGTGTGTTATCACACTAGCGGTTTTAAAATTTGATTAATCGTTATTAAACTCAATATTTTTTTTATTTTTTTATTTTTTGAATGCAAAAATATAGGTCAAGATCGTTGGTGGCTGAAATCGAAGGGGGAGGGGTTAGAAGTTGGAATTTTGAAAATTCAAAATATATCCGTTATTACCCGTCGGTTCGAAAAAGTTTAATGAGTCAATCTTATTGCAAATGTAATGTTCTATAGATGTTCTTATGTACATGTTGTTTATTATTGAATATTAACTGAGATATTTTTATACTTTAGTTTTCGGCCTTTATAAACCCCCACTCCTAATCATGTCATATTAAAGCTGTTGTAATAGAGCACTTTGTTTCAAGGTTAATTACCAAATATGGTTATCATTCAACTTTTATTTTGTGAGGTCCATGCAAATATGTTATGTGGTGACTTCATCAAGTAAGACTTTTCGTTCTTTACTCGAAAATGTTTATTTTATCTATACCATAGTCGATATTTAGCCGATTCAATCAATACTAAAGATCATAGTTGTTATTGGCTGAAATCAGACCTAGAATAGTGGTGGTTTAGAGAGGGGGGGAATTAGAAAATTCAAAATTTCTCCGTAATTATGAGTTGGATCATAAAATGTTCTAGAACCAATCTTGTTAAACTTTTGATTTTCTTCAATCGTTTTTATTTACCGAGTCATTCGTACTTTCTTGTTTCTGCCGTCAGTAAGGCCCTTTCTCCCAGTAGCCTACGCAGCTCCTGCGTGACGGACTTTTTTTTTTACCTTCCACCATCGATTGACTGAGTAATAATTTCATTAACTATTATTCTGCCATAACATAATACCATTACAAAATATTCCAATAATACATGCATTCTTACAATTACTCGTCTACCTAAATATTGCTCTTATGAACAAATAGTTCCCTAAGTGTAAAACTCAGATAAACCATTGCAGTAGGAAAGCAGGTCAGAACTGACATGAATCACGTAATTCTAACACAAAATGAATATCTTATTTTGAACGTAAGGTTATTAATTTATATCGTTGGGCATTCAAAAGATAGAAGGTTCCCACGAGGAAGGTTTATGGCCCATAAACGCCGCAATTATACACTTTAATGTTCCATCGGTTTTACAAAGGGCTAAAGAAACTTTATGTATGACACGACGAGGCTAAACGACCTCTCTGAATTGGTGGCTTTAATTAAACTAATTATGAAAAACACGTGGCAAAAATTAATGAGGATAACAATTTATAAATTGCTAGGTGGAATCCAATAGCAGAGTTCAATTATTATCAATAAGGATATTTTTTTTCTAAAAGAAATTTTCAATTGGCATGAGTGTCATTATGTTATCGTTTTATTCTTTCGCAATAGGCCATAAAGGGATGATTAAATAAAACCACGTTTTAGACGCACTGCATCTGAAGGAGATTCCCCCCCCCCCCTTCTCTTCTTAGAATTGTTAAAATTTTATTCCCAAGCCATCCAGTTATTTTCCTGTGTGAATTATTTTATTTACTTTTCTACTAACCTCTTATCAATTTATAAATGATACAGTAAGAGTCATTATTTAAATTAGTATAACCGAATAAAATTAATTATAATATTTCCAAGAACGACAAAAAGGTGTTATCATAAACGATACACTTGCTAAGCTATTTATACTTTCAACATGCATGTAAATAAAACATTGTTTACTAATGGCTAATAATGGAAAACAAATGTGTGTATATATATATATATATATATATATATATATATATATATATAGAGAGAGAGAGAGAGAGAGAGAGAGAGAGAGAGAGAGAGAGAGCCTAACTAATCCTGAAGGGATTAGTTCAATGGACTTAGACTCTACATTTTCTGTAATAACTAGAATACCCACATAAAGAAACACATTGCTGAAAGTTAGCTTTTAATACGACAAATATGAAGTGTCCGGTTTTTTTTTTTTTTTGCGGTTGAGTGTATATATATATATATATATATATATATATATATATAGATAGATAGATAGATAGATAGATAGATAGATAGATAGATAGATAGATAGATAAATAGATAGATAGATAGATAGAGTTATGAACGGACCTCATTTTCGTCATTTCCTGGGTAGGATCGATGGACATTTGAAGAAATTTTTCGAAAAAAGCGTTGAGCACGACCTCAACAGCTGATTTCCCTTGAGGGAAATCTACTAAAATGATTTATCCTTGAAAAATGATTTAAATGGACTTTATTTCTTAGAGCTTTATATGTGCATACATTTATTTGTTAACGTCTGGCTATCTGAATGTCGCGTGACCGACGTATACTCTCCGCTGTAGATTTGCAGAAAGGGGTAAAGGAGGGGTAGTCTACTCAGTCTTAAGTGTGCGCAAGACTAACTAGCACAGTTTTTGTGGCATAAAACGTTTATGGCCTGCCCAGATTAAGTGGACCTAAAGAGTTTTAAGTCTTCGCCGGTTTATGCATCGAAGAGTGAAAATTCCATTAGTCTTATAGCGGCAATATCGTACAATTCCTGTGGTAATCTGTTTTATGGTTATCCCAAATATTTGAAAATAAAATTGCATTGCCCCAAGAGTCATTTCATATTTAAGCTATTTTGGATTTAATTTTACCCATGGCGGGATTTTGAAAAAAAAAGAAAAAAAAAGTAATTTATAAACCATGGTCATCAAAGAAAATAGATATGTGAAACTAAACAACTACATTTGATAAAATCCATTGACACAATAGAAATTTACATTAAAATTTGAAAATTCAGTAGCATTTTAGCAAATTTCCCTTAAGAAAAGCCAGCTATTGAGGTTGTACTGTTAAATATTTCCTCAAATGTCCAACGATCCTACCTAGGAGATACCGAGAATGAGACCCGTTCAAAATTATAACTGTTGTTGTGTTGTGTCTTTCAACGTTGTAGTGTTCGCAAGTTTTTTCTTGAGCAGTACCAAACTTGATATTTAATTCTTAAATATAAAAATATAGATCATATTCATTAATGGAAGAATGCAAACTGAGAGGAGGGTTTCGAGAGAGATTTTCGAAAATTTAAAATATCTCTGTTATAAGTCGGATGGAGGAATTGCATATAACCAGTCTTATTGCTAATTGAACTACCTGTAAATCTTGTTATATACATATTTTCTCAATCATGAATATTTACCGAGATATTTGTATTTTTTGCTATTATCCTTAAGAAAACGCCCACTCCTGCTTATGACATATTAACAATAAGCTGTTATATTATGAGCCACTTTATTATAATCTTATATACCAAATATTGTTTGCAAGAGACCTTTGTTACGCAAGGTACATGAGAAGGTACATACAGGCTGAAAGCGAACTTCCTTTTACAGGATAGGTATAGGTTTCGGATCATAAAATTTTATAAAACCAATCTTTATGGACTACAGTTGTTGTTCTCTGCATTTTTACATAGCTCAAGAATTGACCGAGTTGTTCTTGCTTTCTTGTTTTCAGCCTTCATTAACAACCCTCCTCCTCACCCCCGCTGACTTCTACGTATAGGCCTTTTTACATAGTAATTAGAAATATGTCGTGAGATGACATCACAATGTGTTATTTTAGCACGTGGGAAGTCTTGTAAGATCACGCAGACCCTGCTTGACGAACTTCTTTTTTTTAGATGCGGATAATACATAACTAATTATCTTTTTTTCCGTTATCCTGATGATAAATTATTCAAATACGCTCTACTCTGTTTGACTTCAACTTGAAACCGAAGATGAACTCAATACAGCCATCAAGCCAAATGATAGAGCGAAGTGTGGAAAAGGAAGGGAATACTTGGGCTGGAGAGGGTGGAAGGAGACGGATGCTGAAGGGGTTAGGACTGGAGGGAGTGGATTGGATATGGGTGCCAGTATCAAACCCTTCTAATTAACAAACTTATCGTAGCAGGCACATAGGCCGATATGGAGAAATTCATTCAAATGCTAAGGCAGCCTGTCCCCATTACCATATTGATTTTTCTCAATGCTCCTTGTCCGATCCTAGCAACTGTCACAATGCAAATTACTTCTGGGCCATCGCTTAGAGCCCCCTCATTTCCATTCTGAGTCTACCCCGGCCTCGAGGGAAAACCCGCTGGGCATAATCCCCTTCCCTTGCCAATCTCCTATCTCCTTCCTCTTATCCGACTTTCTTGTCCGACCAGACCACGTCAAACAGCAAATCTTTTCTTTCCCTAGAAGAGGAAATCGTGTTACCTTTTGTAGAAATTAAATATTTACCTTCCGTAGTTATACAAGAGTTTGTTTCAAGCCCCCAATCACAAACATAAATATTTTGAGAAAAGCGTCTCGTTTTCAGGAGTAATACTCTTTAACGCACTTCCCCAATGTGTTAATTCTATTTTTAAAATGTCGGTCACGCAGGGGCTGCGTTAACTAAGCAGATTTCCCACGTGCGTCACCTACTTATATTCATCTCAAAACGTAAAAGTTCAAAGAGAGCATTAACTGGGCTACAAATAAAATGATTTATAATATAAAAGCTTATTGTTAATATGAGTAGAAGTGGGGGTTTACTGAAAGCCGAAAACTAAAAAATGCAAAATTCTCCGTTAATACTAAAGATAGAGCACAAATGTATATGGCAATATTCATAGCGCATTTTATTCGCGATAAAATTAGTTCTATGCAATTTTTCGATCCTACGTATAATAACGGAGATATTTGCATTTTTCAGTTGTTGGCCTTCAGTAACCCCCGCCCCCTTCCGGTTCTGTAAAACTCCCAAGGGTTCGATTGCAGCCATTAACGAACTCAACCTTTAGTTTTGTATGAAACACTTATATATCGAGTTTGGTTCATCAAATAAGAATTCCGACCACTAGAGCGGAAACAGACAAGAATATATATATTTTTGAACGGACTTGATTTTCGTCATCCTAGGTAGGATCGATGGACATTTGAGGAAATATTTCGAAAATCGCGTCAGCAGTACGTCCTCAATAGCTGATTTCCCTTCAGGGAATTCTGCTAAAAGACACAAATGTTTTTTATTAATTTTTTTCGTAATTAAAATATTAAGCGAGTTATCCGTTCTTTCTTGGATATGATTTTTACTTTGAAATTAAGAATATATGATGAGATTAGAACACAAGTGCGACATGCCAGCACGCAAATCTCCTCAGTTTTCGCAGCGCGACGGACTTTTTATATTACATTAGGCAGGAAGCAAAAACATTGGTGGACTTAAGGGATATACGACTTTTCTTAAAGTGAATGACGGGCGAGATTCATATGCTTCCTTTATATAATGTTCTCTTTTTTTTCTTAATGAAGGGAGCGAGGGAGGTAGTGAAATAAAAGAAGGTTAGTACGGCTATAGGGTGGTGGGTGCTATGGGGGTGGAGAACAGAGACCATTCTTAGGCTCTCATTAAAAAAGTGGCGAGGATGGTAGGAGGGAGTGGCCTGGAGGGGGTCCCAATCATGCTTATCCATGTTTGCTTTGAGCCAGCCCTCTGTTCTGACGGGGAAAAGGGACTGAAGGGAAAGGGAGAAAAAAGGTCCATTTCCTCCCTGAAGAGATAGGACAGGGGATTAGTGAATGACTCCTCTGTTGGCCTGCCACTCGCTGATCGGCGGCCAGCCGCTCCGGCATAGCCTGTCATTTCTTAGGACCGACCAACGATCTACCAATAGAAGCACTGCACAAATCTTAGAAGCATACTCTCACACTCAAGAAGCATTTTAACTAATAAGCATATAAGCATGGATATCAAAAAAATCTTTCCTGTATAGAGTATACTGTTTTACCGTAGTGAAAGTTGGACTCTCCACAAAAGGGAATGTAATAGATTGCAACCAATGGAAAAGTGGGTCTGGCGTAAAATCAGTAGAACAAGTTGGACTCAAAAAAAAATCCAACATGGAAGTTCAAAAAAAGGTATGTGAGTGCAGAAGTTGAATCAAGGCCAAGGGAAAAAGACCTTCACGAATTCCCACGTGCTGCTATAACGCATCTGTGATCTAATCTCGCCACATATTCTCTATTTATATGAAAAAATCAGATGAATAGGGGGGAGGGGTTACTGAAACCAGAAAACAAGAAAAGAGGAATAACTTGTATGTTACTTGAGCTATGAAAAAAATGCATAGTACAACAATTATAGACCATCGATAGTTTAACAAGTTTGGCTCTATAACATTTTACGATCCGACTCATGAGAACGGAGGCATTTTCAATATTCGAACTCTCCTCCCCTCTAAACCACCACTATTCAAATTAAGATTTTACCTAATAACAAATGTTATCTTTAGTCTTGACTAAAACAGTTAAATATCGAGTATGGTAGAGATCAAATAAATATTTTCAAGTAAAGAAGGAAAAATCTTAATTGATGACGTTATCATCACATGACATTCGCATCTATCTCACAAAGTAAAAGTTCAATGAAAACCATTTTTGGAATTTAATCTTGGATTAAGTGTTTCATGTTATAACAGCTAATTGTTAATACGACATGAGTAGGACTGGAGGTTTACTTAATGCTTAAAACTAAGAAATGCAAATATCTCAGGTAATAATCAAGATACTGAAAAACATATATGACAACTTGCATAGAACATTAAATTTCCAATAAGATAGATACTAGAGTGGCAATAGACGAAAAAATGTGTGTGCGTGTGTGTGTGTGTGTGTGTGTCTGTGTCTATATATATATGTATATATATATATATATATATATATAAATAAATATGTTGTTTTTGTTGGCATTGTCGACCTTTAAGTGCTTTAGCTGCCATGTCTTGGACTCAAGGGATTCGCGATCAGATGAGTGATCAACTTGATGCACCCCCCCCCCGTTAACCAAGGAGGACCTGGAGTTGTCTCCAGTAGGCTGGCGGGCCTCGGTATAACCGGGGGACAGTGGTCTTATTGCCAAAGGCCAGTATGCTGGTGTCACTGTCTTTCTTCATACCGACTGGCTGTCAAACTGCTCTACTCACTAGACTCTCACTAGACTACTCACGCCATTCCATTACCACCTCGACACCAGCGCGCACTGGCAATTTGCCGATGAACTAATTCTGTGGTCACCCATTCAAGTACTAACCATGCTCGATGTTGCTACACGTAGATTATATTAACTCGGACGCTCAACTAATGATCTAAGGTCACCTCCTATTTATGGGTGTGTGTGTGTGTGTGTGTGTGTTTATCTACTGTAACTCCTCCCTCTCCCCTCCCTCTGGTCCGCTTTAATTTAAAAGAGAACGTTTAGATACAGACATACATACAGTTTTTAACGGACCTGAATCTTTACACGAGTACAGCCTCCATAGCTGATTTCCTTTAAGCGAAATGTTCTTAAAAGGAAAAGTTCGTTCGTCACATGTTCGTTTTATATAAAGTCGCGTTTGAGACAAACAACCTGACCAATATATTTGTTTTATCAGCGAAGATAGAGCCGATCTTCCCTGGAAATGATTTTGTTGAGGTTTAATGTAGTGTTTGAGCTTCTTTGACTGAGCGTCATTGTGTACTGCTGTCCCAACGGAAATTACTATGGGACTCACAGGAATTGCCTGGCTAGTAAATCTTAGGTAGCCCATAGTTGTATGTATCACACATGACCAGCCATTTTCTTTATGCTGGTGGAAAGGGTGGTCTTTGCCTCATTGTGTACTCTCTTGTATAGAGGATTGGGGATTTAGAGCAGAAGGCCAAATTTTAATATCTCTGCCAAAGTTCCTTCCTTCGAAAAATGTTACGTAACGAATATAATTGGAGTTGTTCGACTTCAGCCTTAAACAATCCATCTCATTCCTAAATAAATATCCTTTGCATAGGTCTCTAAAGATAGAAGTTAGAATGTGTGGAATCGTTTGCAGTGGCGAGGGAATCTGCTTAGCTTACGTTGCTACTACGTGGTGCCCTTTTTTGAGTTAATTAGTTTATATATTCTTTGAATGTATACATTTGGAGCTGTTTAGATGAAAAGGAGGCCCCATTATTCCTCACATTACTGACATTCAGTCGTGGCTCGGTAGAAATATATCAAAATGGAAGGATATGAGATAGACTAAATGGATCTGACGCAAAGCCTTAATCTTCAGGGAAGGTAGCGAGGTAAAAAGACGCGAGCAGTTTGCCGATAATGGTATCAGGTTGTCTCGTCAAGTTAAATCCCCATGTCATAACAGTCTCCTAACGTCAATGTTTGCATGATTTATCTGGCTCAATATCGCCCCAGCCCTCCTCCGCATACAGGGGGAGAGGCAGTCAAGTACGTTATTCAAAATATTTAGGAGTGAATATTTTTGAGGGTCTGAGTGATATTCAAGATACCCTGACAGATATGTGCATGTCCCCCCATGCCAGCGACTCTATTGTAATTCTTCCTTTCCTCCCTCTCACAGATCCCATGCAATCTTTATCGACCTATACACCCTCCCTCGCCCTTGTCTTTTATCTCCCAACAAACTCATCACACGTCTTTATACTACCTACAATTATACTCTCCCTTGCAATAAAGCAATACTAGGGATGGTATGCAGTATAAAAGATTACTCATATTTTCCGCTAAAACATGGCAAGTAATATTAGACACCCTTCGCGGGACGTGGGACTGCCAAGGTCATAAACTATTTCGTTCCGTCTGCATGCAGGATCCTTTGATTGTGGACTCCCAGCCTCCGCAAGTCCTCCATTAGCCAATTCACTACCGAGGGGACCAAACAACAGTTCTCTGGGAAACCACTTCGACGTGTCATTATCAATAACTTGGCTTGTGAACCGCTCATTATAAATGCACACTACCAAGTAGTGCTCTTTCCTACCTTTTGTACTTAATGGTTCTCTTTGGTAGGAGTCCACTATTCATTCCCAAATACTAATGGTTAGATGACCATAGCGCGTATTTGTACTTCGTCCTTCAAAGGAAATCTCTTAAAGGCATTTTTTTAAGGAATAGAAGCAATTTGTCTCTACGAACAGAATTACACTGAGTATGAAAGTTTACTATTGAACAGCTATGTAGATAATGATCTAGGGAGGTGGTAGGCGGTTTAGGTGGAAATTAAAAAAATTGTTTGTGTCCGTTCAAAAATTGTATAGAGCCAATCTTGTTAAAATATTGATGCCCTACAATGTTTGTTCTATAAAATGTCTCAAATACTAAACGATTTATTAGTAATTTCAAGTTTTCAGCCTTCAGTAAACACCCACTAATACTCATCAAATTTTGACTTAGAACTAGAGAATACATGGTGAGATGACAATAGTAGGGTGTCATACCATCAGGTGGGAAATTTGTTTAATTTATGCTGCCACTGCATTTCGAACTTTTCCTTTGCCTATCCTTTGGTCTAAACATAGTTTTCGTTAAGATAGTGAATTCTTAAGGTGCTAGAAAGTGAAATATTAGCAGGAATAAGCTAAAAAATAAAACTAGTATTTGTCGATTATTTTCATTATTTGAACCTATAGAACTGTTTGTTCTTGGGTAAGAAGTTGATGTTCTGCCAGGCTTTATTCAGCAGAAGTCGTAATCCTTACTCCGTTATTGGTAAATGCTTTTCTCATTCCACTTCATTTCCTTTTGTGTTGAGATTACGGCGTAATTTCCGATCCATTTGCTCGGATCTATTTCAGCACACATTTTAGGCATATTTTTTTTCCTTTTATAAAGACCATAAAGTCATACGACGGGTCTTTCCTGGTGTTATTGTCAATAAAATATATATTAGAGGGTCATAGGTTTGCAGTCTCCAGTTTATTACGCCCGATAAGTGTTATTACATGCTGTGCTATTATTCAAAGAAATAAATAAACATTTTAATATCTTCATTTCATGCTCGTGCTTATAATATTAACAACACTGTATTTCGTTACGTGTGTATTGGTGAGATAAATATTTAGGTATTTACATAACAATGTATTGTACAAACTCATATTTATTAGCCTTATATATATTTAGAGTCAAGTTATTTTTTTCTCTCCCAAGAATTATAGGTAGATTATTAATATTCGATCAAGCCTTAGGGGCACAGAAATGTTCTGAAAAACGGCCAGGACATAATCTTCTATTATGAACAGGTCCTAATCTCCAAATAAAAAATGGTTTTATATCTCGCAATCATAACACATTCGACCGAAGAAATATTACTGATTCACAAGAGTTATGAGTTCAATTAGTCAATATGTCACTTTACATTTCTTGTACTGTATACACTTTCTTTCTCTATATCTTATATTAAAGTGAAGTTATTTGAATCTGCCGGGACTCGAGTATGTGTCTCTTAGGAATCTATACCAGCGTTTTACATGGTGGTTCAGTTATCAAGAGGAATATTCAACACAAGGTCCATAACGGAGGGGCTGCGTAAACTAAGCAGATTTCCTTCGTGCTGATGTAAAACACTAGTGATCTCCTCTCCCCCTATATTTTTAAACTGGCACATTGTGAGTATTTATTTGTAACAAGATAGCAAAAATATTTGTGAAATTAAGAATAACCGACAATGACACTTTAAAACAAATCACGACTTAAAATAAAAAATCATTTTTAAATTTAAATTAAAAATTGTTCGGGGAACAATTGTTTTTTTAAATTTCCAATAACTTATTTAAGGGAACATTATTGTTTAAACATTTTCCAGGGTTTTTACAGAGAACTATTTTTAATAAAAAAAAAATCCAATATTTTTTTTCAAGGAACTAATTTTTATAAAAAATTTCCAATAATTTTTAACGAACATTTTTGAACAATTTCTTCAAGAAACAATAATTATATGAACATTTTCCATTATTGTTTCCAAGGAACTATTTTTTCGTAAAAATAAAATTCATATAATTTCTTTGAAGGAAAATTTATTTATAAACGATTTTTCCAATAATTTTTTAACAAATATTTTCCAACAATTTTCCTAATATAAATATTTCCCGAACTATTTTTATTAAAAAATTCTAATAATTGTTTTGGGGACCAATTTTTTTTTTATAAAGAAATTTCCAATAACTTTGTTTTAATGAAAAATGTTTTCAAGGAACAATTATTATATAAAACTTCTCCAATATTGTTTTCATGGAACTATTTTTATTAAAAAAAATTTAATAAATTTTTCGAGGAATATTTTTTAAAAAGAATTTTCCAATAATTTAAGAATAAAAAAATGTTTTATAAAAGTTGAACAAACATTTTCTCAAGGAACGATTCTTATGTAAACATTTTCAAATATTCTTTTTTCAAGGAATAGTTTTTTGTTTTTTTTTCATAAAAAAATGTAATTATTATCTCAATGAGCAATTTTTTTTATACGAATTATCCACACCACTCAACATTTTTTTTCTTTTTTAATTATCCAAAAATGTCTTCAATTTTCAATATATATTTTCCAATAATTGTTACCTACCAATTTTTTGATAAACATTTCATTACATGTATCCATTCATTTAAAAAATGAAGGTAATTTGAAGTAATAGTTATCAATTTTTATTTTATTTTTTTAAATAAAACGATTCACTTTTATTTCAGACCTTTCTTAATACTCCTATTCCAAACCTGAAACATTTTGTACTTAATGTTGGGATGGTGCTTTATCACTAGCAATGCTAATGCAATATGCACAAATGACTTTGAAAGAATTATATTTACATATTATATTACTGTAATTATAGTATCGTTGAACAGCTGGTAATCGATGTAGATTTATGTGGGTGATGTATGAGAAACATATTCATCAGTAAAAATAAAAGGAGGTCCTGAACCGAACGAGACGGAGCCCATGATGGAAAGTGAATTACGAGCCAGATGGACTGGCTAGACACAATAAAAATTAGTTGACAGGATCATTGTATAAGTCGACTTTAATGCTCGTCTCGAACAGCGCCCAAAACTGATGATCTGCCTTCGATGCTATGAAAGAGTGTAATTATATTCGCATCAGGATCCCTTGGGCAGTACACTACTCCTTCGAGTGGTAGGTTATTGATTAAGGAAATACCTGGGCAGATGGCTCGAGGGCCCGCTCTAGCCTTTCCATCTTATGGCCTGTCTCCAGGTGGACCTTCCCAGCTCTGACTCTGTCTCATGTACTCCCTGCCCTATCAGATCGGAATGGCAACCCTTCTGATAGGCTGAATATGTCAATCATTTTTCGCAATTTTCCTTCGCTAGTTTCGAAAAATGTCTTCAAATGCCCATCGATAGACGCATCCACCTAAAAGATAACAAAAATAAGATCCGTTCAAAATATTATATTTTTTGTCTTTTTTTTCAATATAAAACACCAAGATAATGTATGCTGGGAGCTTAGTAATACTATTATCTAACTTTATCATAAATAAGGTCACAATATAGGAATATTTTCAATTTATTTGAAAACTCTGTCTTTTTGTGCACCAAGATGTTTAATTTTAATAATTTTTGGTCATTTCATAATTACACCGAACAAGTACAATTTATGATTTTTTCTTCAATATTTTACTTAAGGAACTATTTTTTAATATAAAAAAAAATCCAATATTTTTTTCAAGAAGAATTTGGCTTAAAAGAATATTCCAATATTTTTTTTAAGGACATTTTGTTTATATATATATATATATATATATATATATATATATATATGTGTGTGTGTGTGTGTGTGTGTGTGTGTGTGTGTGTGTGTTTGGTTGTTTTTGTTATATATTTGTTAGGTTGTTTTTGAGGATGGATAAAAAAACAATACAATAATTTGTGCGCTGCAAAATATTGCTAGTGATAAATGCAGAAGAAAACTTCGCAGATTTTCAGTCAGATGAACAAATTTTTAATGCTCCTTAAATTTGTTGTAGGACAACTTGTATTGGTATTTTATTTTCAATGTAAATATACAGAATACTAGTATTATTATTGGCCTACTAGTGGTTGTAAAGTATTTTACAAAATGAATGTTAAACGTATGTGGGCTTCAGAATGAGAAAAATAAAATGAAAATCGTTATTCCCACTGGCTAATGATTTAAAACGGCAAAGTTGGAAAAGTACGACCAACAAATGAATATAGGGAGGCTATAAATGGTGGGTCGTGTGAAAGATGTATTGGTCCATGGTAACCTCCCCTCCATCCTGGCCCGAAGATTTTGGCAAAAGGTCAACATTCCGGGCAAACCCTTCTTATCCCTCCAGATCCACCCAGATAAAAACCAATATGTTTACAAGCCAAACTTATTTACATTTATATTGGATTTTATTCGAGAGTCATGAGTAAAAGTAGTAAATAGACCGTTGGGTCGATTTAGGAACGACTTCTTTTATTTTCATTTGTCTTAACACCAATACTAAACTTAGATTTAATGATTAATTTTCCCAGATATTTTTTTTTCTTTTTTTTCACACGATTATTTAAAAGCCAGAGCGATAACATTATATAAGTGTCTATTAAAGTAAGAGGCTATAATTTTTACTCACACTTCTTAATGGTATATTAGAACGCCCTCAAAAACAAATAAGTTAACACGTTTTTAGTTAATTGGAACTCGCTTCATACTCATAAATAAAAACGTTTTCAAATTAAAAAAATATTTCCCAATATTGAAAACCGACAGAAATGAAAAAATGGTTTTGGTTTCTCCTTTTTTTGATTATCGCTAGCTTATTCTTGACCTCCAAATACTTTCCTTTATAAAATTTGAACTAATGAACGTTTTCAGAATTAAATATACAAACAAATCCTAAATACCAACTGTAAATCGATATAGAGTAGTATATTAACTTTTTATCATCTGGCCAGAATTTACCTAAATTCCTCTTTATCTCATTAAGATACAGTATTTCTGCATTGTTCATTTTCCTGTAATCAACAAATGATGTTTTTTTTTTGTTGTAATATAAAGTTCATGCAGGACCCTTTAAATATAGAGCTTCAAGTTTAAGTGAGAGACTTGGCAATGGTAAGTCTGCCACCAACTTTATTATTAGAAGCATTGGCGTTTTAAAAATCACATTAATATTCCATTTATGACCCATCGAAAATTGGTCATGATTTTATACTGTACTACTACATTTTATACTATACATTTGAGCTATTTAATGACCCCCAAAAAATGAAAAACTGTGAATGATTCCTTAAAAGTTAAAATCATCGGTATGTAAACATTTGGCGAATCAAGAAAGTTAGGATACCAAACGAATATTCAAGTATTGCACATAATAATCAGGGAATTCCTTAATCGTGCCCATTTTAAAATTAATAGAGAGTGATTACAATATCACTTGCTAAAGAGTCATTTTTTGTAAATATAAAAAAAGGTTTGTCACGCAAGGGCTGCTTAAACTATGAAGATTTCCTATGTGCTACTACAACACACTATTGGATCTTATCATACCTCAAATTCTTTATCTCTATGTTAAAACCCGATACGAAGAACTGGAGGGGGGGGACTGTAGGCTGGAAACAAGAAAGTACGAATATTTGGCTAAACATTTGAGTTACGAAAAAAATTGATTGACAAAATTTTAGACCATCAATAGTCTAACAAGATTGGTTGTATAACATTTTACGGTCCCACCTTTAAGAAAGGAAAAATTATGAACTTTGGAATTCCCCCTCTATACACCCACTATTCCAACTCCGGTTTAATCCAATAACCAATATGATATTTAGTGTTGACTGAATCGGTTAAACATCTAGTACCGTATAGATCAAATAAACATACACATATATAGTTTTGAACGGACCTCATTTTCGTCATCTCCTGGTTAGGAGAGATGGACATTTTAGGAAAATTTTCGGAAATCGCGTCATGATTACTATTTCAATAGCTGATTTCCCTTTGGGGAAATCTGCTAAAATATAAGTTATACAAATAAGTGCAAACGTAATCACTCGTAAATGAAGCCATAAGGTCAATAAATGTAAAAAAACTATTTAACAAGTCTCAGTTAACTATATATTGCAGTAATAATGAATCTCAGAAAGATCTGAGAAAAATAAGTTTGTACAGATTTTATTAATTCATTCTAGTAAAATTCTGGTTGAAGGTAAAAACTACGAATCTTTCATAAGGTTTAATCTTCTGCCTATATTGCATCCTCATAATCATTCAACAAGAGCAAAAATAGCGCCTAATTTCATGTTGAATCCGAAATGTTTAATGTTTTATTGGGTTATTTGTTTTTTGTAGAAACCAATAAGAAATTCTGCATAGCAACGTAGTAAAAAACTAGACCAAAATATTTGAATTTGCCATCACCTGAATGTTTCGCTTAGTTGGCAGTATTGGTGAACAAGATTAGATCTCACGTTTATAAAACAAATTTCTTACCCAACATTTTTTAATAGAAGGGATAATAAACGCCGTTAAAGATTTACAATATGTGTTTGCCAATCTGAAAACTTGACCAATTTACACCAGAGAAAAATCATTGGGAATGTATATGTAATTCCTTCGTACAGAAAAAAAAAATCATAGAAATACATCACCGCAGAATTCATCAATTTTGTATTTATATCAATTTGAGATATACATTTATTGTTAAATGTAGATATTATAACATATAAAGTTCCATTTATATTCTCTTACGCGATGTAAAGGTATAGTAATCGTGGAAATTTGATGTTATCAGATTTCAGTCGAATTATCCATTTTGACCTGACCTGAACCTATTTTGACTAGTTCCTATTTGACGTCTGTATGTATGTGAGTTTCTTGCATAACTCAAAAATGAGCATGTTGTAATTTCATATTTACGACTGTTATAGCTCTCTTTCTGATGAAAATCAAAAAAGGAGGGTGGAGGGTTTAAATGAGCGTTGGAATAAAAAATTACTTCTTCGTGCCTATTTGAAGTAGAAAAATATGATGTAAAATGAGTTTTGTTTATAATGAAAAGATCTGTGAAATGTATTCTATGGTATTTTTTGAGTGGAGATGTCATATAAAAATTTCGAGTAAAATCATTTTTAATGAAGTGCATAGAAACATTATGTTTATTTAATTTATTTTGAGTACCAGAAATTCATGCGGCATCCAAATCATATTTTCAGTTCACATAACTGGGGAATGACTCAAGTCATCTCAGAAGTGGCCACCCGTGAAGAAAGGAAAACAAAGCACGATGTATTAGAATTTCACGAAGCTAATGATAATATTTGCTATCGGGTGACAGGCTTAAAGGTAGCGTGTCAAATCTATGACATCAATTACTAGCTATTGATCAATCCTTGGAGTGAATGCGTGGCTTGCTAATTACCCCCGGGATGATTTACTGGCCTCAGTTCTACTTATAGGTTGGGTTTCCTCCGATTATTGTGTCAATATAGGCATTATTAATTAGAATACCTAATGCCTATCATTCCGTTTACATATAAAACTTCATTGATATTCTGAATATTCAATAAGTGCGACTGATTAAATTTCAGCAGTGGGCGTAATGAGTTACTGAATGGTCGTGAGCAGTGATCGGTGGTAATTAGTAACAGATTAAGAGATGAAAGATCATGAATAAGGAATGATAATAGTTTGAAATTCTTTCGTGAATAAAACAACCTTTACATACATTAGACGGGCGAAGGTGCGGAGCTAAGGTCAAATTCTGGTCCCCCTCCTACTAACGTCATTACCAAAATAACTATGAGCTAATAGTTATTATCAATAGATGTTTTGAATGGCAAAACCATTCAACAAAGGCATTACATGCTACGGACTTGAATAAAGTTTTATATTTAACTAAAACTGTATATTTTTTTTAAAATTTAGTCCCACTGCAAGGACACCCAAGACTTCATACTCAGTATAAATTATAAGCTAACCCAACTCAGTCAATTTTTAAATTGAAAGTGCAGAACTTAATTACACATAGAGAAAATAAACAAATGAAAAATAGCGTCTGAGGCTAGGGAAAAATAAATTTGCTAGAGACTTCAATGTTTATCAATACAAAAAATGTTCTATCGGCTGAACAATATAGTACAGTTAAAATTGAATCCCACGTGCTAGACTGTACGCTACAAATCTGACATTATCTATTCTCAATGTTTCGTTTAAGAAGAAACATATGAAAACGTTCCATCCGGATTGAGATGCTCAGTGGCTCAGATGCACAAGGTACAAATGACAAACTGGGGTTTATATCACGGTTGATATTCGTCTTAGATAAAAACGTCCTTCACGTAGGTGCTGCGTTAACTAAGCAGATTTCCCACGAAGGCTGAAAACTAAACAAATGCAAATATCTCAGTTAATATTAATGTTAGGGATGAAATGTATATAACAACATTTATAGAAAATTGCATTTGCAATAAGATTTTAATTTTAAAAATTCACCTCCTCTAAACCCCCCTCCTCTCTCCAATGTCGGATTTCAGCCGTTAAACAATTTAATTTTTTCTTTTTACATAAAACGATTATACGTATATGATTTAGGTAAAGATAAAACTAAAATCGCGACAACAAGAGTAGAAACATACAAATACACACACACTCATATATATATATATATATATATATATATATATATATATATATATATATATATAGATATAGATATATACATATATAATTTTGAACGGACCTCCATTTTCGTGAGCTACTTGGTAGCAACGAGAACATTTGAAGAAAATTTTCAAAAATTGCACAGTAAACGAACTAGATCTTTAGTTTTACATAAAACGCTTAACCATAGTGTACGTTGAACGGACCTCATTTTGCAGATTTCCCTTAGGGGAAATAACCTATTGAGGTCGTACTCATAACGTGGTTTTTGAAACTTTTCCACAAATGTCCATCGATCCAACCTAGGAGATAACGAAAATGAGGTCCGTTCAAAATTGTATTTATAGGCCTGTTACTGCTCTAGTTTTACCTCTTTGTTTTATCGTTACCAAACTCAATATTTAAACGTGTTATGTAAAACTAAGGATCAAGTTCTTTAACGGCTGAAATCGGAACAGTTCGAAAATTCAAAACTTCGTTACTATACGTCATATTGGAAAAATGTATAGAACCAATATTATTAAAAATTGAATGTCCTATGAATGTTGTTATATACATGTTTCCTCTATCTTGAATATTAACCGAGATATTGGCATTTTTTTAGATTTCAGCCTTCTCTAAACCCCCACTTCCAGTCATCGCACGTTAAGAATAAGATAATATATCATGAACCATCTTATTGCAAGCTGAAATACCAAATATTGTGTTGAAAAAATCTTTTATAGACGAGATACATGCAAATGCGTTCTGATGCCCCCCCCCCCCCGTCTTTTGTTCTCGTATTATTAAAATTAGAGTTGTTGAGATTATTCTGATTCATTATAAATTACAGAACTAGATATACTATGTAGTGTTCAATAAAACTTATATATTATGTTCAAATATAATTCCGTAATTGTATTTCTTTCCGGTCAAGAATATATCTATCTCTTCTGCACTCAGAGGTTGGTAGACCTGTTCGTTTACAATTCAGACGCATTGTGGAGTTTATTAAAATGTAAATTGACTGAATCATTTCTTATTATCCTTTCTATTTATTCACTTAAGTTTCACGTTGGTGTTAAGTGTTACCAGTACGTCGATTTATCTATTGTAAAACTTCAATGGGGAAATGTGCTTAGTTTATGCAGCCAGTCACGGACTTTTATTTCGTCATCTGCTGGGTAAGAACGATGGTCATTTAAAGAAATTTTTCAGAAATCTCGTACTGAGTACATGCTCAATAGCTGATCTCCTTTATGGGAATCGTGCTAAAAGTGCCAATAAGAAGAGGGAAGGGAGAGAGAGAGTTGAGGAGGAGAGTAGTGGCTAGTAGAGTGTAGGACCCAGGACCTGCTGGACCTCCTTAATTTGTAGGGATGTTTTTGTTGCAGCCCCCCCCCTCCCCCAGCCTGGGGCCCCGGATCCGAACAATACATCTAATGGCAATCCCCCTCCAGCACCTACCTACTAATGTAATCTTAATAGCTTTATAATGATAGCAGATCGATCAAAGATCAATCTCGCCCGTTCATTACTTTTCACTCCTATTTCTATTAACTATTATTACTCTTAAATCATTCTGGCCTCAGGGGGGCCCCCGCCGCTCGGCATTACTGTCATTTAGAAAATATGAAGGGAATAACTCGGTTCCCGTCGATGTCGTTAAAGTGATCACAGGATCCGGGAAAGAACATCTAGAGAATCACTGTTCAAGACAATGGGAGCAGACGCAAGAAGATAGTATAAAATTGAGCCCGTAATGTCAAGGGAGAAATAGCCATCGGCAGAAAATTGCATCGCTTTGCTTTTTTTTTTTGTTTCCGCCTTTGCAAATGCACTGAGTGCTATTAAACAATTCCTCTTTTGGTACATCTATTGAATTTTCGGGGGGGTGAGTCTCTGGATGTCTTTCAAATAGAAGCCCATCACGCAGGGGCTGCGTAAACTAAACAGACATCCCTTATGCTGGTTTGGCGCACTACTGATATAATCTATAAACAATGTGCTAAAGTGGTGGATTTACTGAAGACTGATAACCAAAGTACGAATAACTCTCTTAATATTTGAGCTGAGAAAAAAATGTATAAAACTACAATTTTAAACCATGACATTGATCCGACTCATAATAACGGACTCATATTTTTCACTTTTCGTTTGTCTCCCACTCTAAACGTTAACATTAGTAAACGCCCCCCTTCCACTCGTCCGATTAGAAATTAGAGAATATAAAGTGAGATTAGATCATAACTGTATCATAGCAGGAAAATCTGCTTAGTTTACGCAGCCCATGTGTGATGGGCTTTTAGCAGATTTCTCATAAGGGAAATCAGCTATTGAGGTCGTACTAATGACGCAATTTTTGAAATTTTTCTTCTAATGTCCATTGATCCTACCTAGTAGATGACGAAAATGAGGTCCGTTCAGAACTTCGGACTTTTTTATTTTAACCAAGGTCAGCTTCCGTTTTCCGTTATTTGGTTTTATTTATTCCAGAGTAAAAGAATATAGATAATAAATGACAAAGCTATCAATCTCAATTGTGGCTCAAAATTCAACTATTGATGTTATGTAGAACTTCTAAAATATAGAAAATATTCTGTGCAATGCGCCATCTATGTGACAATCCAGCTCGTGGAAATCTGCTTAGATATCGGAGGTCCTGCTTGACAAACATTTAAATGGATAGTTGGCCAATTTCTATATCAGAGAAAGTTGTTATTAATAGCCAAGTAAATGAAAGAATTATACACGAAAAGTAAATTTTATTACTCAATATTTTGAAATAAGTAGAATTACTTTAAATTCTAGAGTGGGAAACAGTTTCAGATAGTGAATTGCATAGCTAAGCCAGTTAGCGAACAATATTTTCTAACAAGTCAATGTTCAATAACTTAATTTATATAGCTTGCTCTTTTAAATTAGTTAATAAAGTTTACATTTATGTAGTTAACTATAGGTTATCACATATAATGTCATAATACAATTGATGAATGAATTCGATATATTAAAATATTAGGTAATGCATAAGTTCTTTGCCATGGGGAATGTTTATACGTTTTTAAAATAGAATTTTACTTGACAGCATAATGTAAGTCACGAAATGGAATTGGACTTGTATTCTCATGACCTACATTCATAAATAAATTATATACATATATATTTGGTTTTCTTCATCTATGCCACTCATACTTGAGCAATAACGGGTAAAATAACTTTTATTATAAATGGAAAGTAATCCACAAGAGAAATAAAATTAAATAAGCAAGAATTGAGAAAAATGAAGACTCAGAAGAATTGTATACAAAATGTAAAACGCAACATCGGAAAACATCAAAGGAATGGATTCAATAATTGTTTCTTATTTACTTCAATGTTATTGTGTTTCGCTTCAATTTCGTCTTTCATTACAAAGGTTCTTTTTCAGTTTACAAGTATTTGCAATTCTGGAAGGAAAAAGGAATATCTTGTTTCAAACGTTATTGTGGTAATTCATTATTTCAAAGTTATTATCACAATCATACTGTTTAGTATTTAGACACCCTAAAATATATATTTAATCCTGTAATATCAAATAAATGTTTTTATTTTTACAATAGTTTATCAAGTTTTCTTTGAAGAGATACACATCATTTAGTGATACCATAAACTGGTAATTCCATTTGTTTTAAAATCTATGTTAAAGACTTGAAGAGGCATAATAAAAAAAAACTAATTAAAATAATGTTCATTGAACAAACGATTTAAGACATTTTTCTGTGGTAACGGTTTATGAGTTGATGCCTATAATATAAACTTTTTATATATTAAAATGTTATATAATATGTGAATAATACTATTTTGGTGCATTTTCAATAAATATAAACGACTGTTGTGATTGTCCTCATTTAACCCTAGAACTACCAAGGGGGGGCTCCTCGAGCCCACAACTTTTTGTTTTTGTTCCCTATCACCCAATTTTAATGGGATATTTTTGATATTTAATGTATTCCTCAGAAAAACATCCTAGAGTGAGGGCATAACAATAAAATTAAATAAAAAAATTTCTATGTTGAGAAAAAAATTTTTTTTTGACGTGTGGGCTCGAGGAGCCCCCCCCCTTGGCAATGCAAGGGGTAGTTATACACTTAAGTACCAAGGGGGGGGCTCCTCGAGCCCACTGATATTTAATACTACTTTTAACTAGTAATTCAAGTGTTATTAATTATATTGCTCAAATAATAATTACTTTGATGTAATTTTAACATACACAAACCTTCTCAAGTTTTTTTTTTCTCAAAAAAAAATATATATATTCTCCCCATATAACTTTTTTTCATATAAAAATATATTACTGAGATGGTTATAATTATTGCTCCTGATAGGTACTTTTTTAGAAAAAAGAAGATTTTCTAGGTTGTTCCCAACTAGGGGAACAGTTAGTCCATGCTGCATCCTGGATAAACACTCGGAAAAAAAAATTATTGTGCAAAAGCACCGATAATTGCATTACGAATCTGATAATTATATTTTCTTAAATTATTATTCTATTATAATGTTATAATAACTTAGATATAGATAACTTTTTATTTTAACAAGGTTTAGATATGTTCCTCCTGTAGAATAAAATTACATTTAATTTAAAGTCATCCTTTTTTCCCCATCCGAACTTTTTTTTTTAATTTATTTTTATTTTTGTATTTAATTTTTTTTTTAAATTTTTTTTTTCACAGGTGTCATAAGAAACGTTCATTAAACATAATCCAATAGAAATAAAAATTTTAAAAAAATTATAGAACCAAAATAAAAGGTTTTTAAGGTTGTGGGCTCCAGGAGCCCCCCCCCTTGGTAATCCATGCGACCTGGGAGAGGTCGGTAATACTAGGGTTAAAATTATCTATAACTCAGTAATACTTATATTTTAAAACCAAGTAAAGCATTTGATATTTTAAGAACCGCTCCAAAAAAAAATCTCCAGGTCGTACCCAAACTTCATACATTCACCTTTATTATATATCAAAATAAATTTTAGGCGAATTAAATAATATTTAATTTTAAATATATATCTATTATTGCTATTTTTTTAATTGTGGCTGCTAAATTTTAAATAATTAATAATAACCTTTATAAAATTTATATGCAAATATAATTTAAAATGTCAGTACAGACTAACTACACTGCCTTTCATAAACTATCAGGTTTTGGATTGACTATTGTTGACCAATTAACACATTGATAAAAGCTAATAACCAAAAGTTTTTTATATCCCAGCAAATATTTATTTTGATTTTAGAGAATAATTTTAATCTTATATTTGTACTTATGGTTTCTACCGAAAATATAAGTGTCTTATCGATGTGTTGGTGACAATTATTAATTAAAATATCACTGTATTAGCAGATTTCTCTTAACGTGTATAGATATATACTTGTTGTTTACCGTTCGTTTTGTAACTATTTTTTTTTCTTATCTTTACCAAAACAATCATTGTCCAAGAGGGATAGGGAAATAAATTCTTGCTTTACTTTTCTTTGATTTTCGATTCTGCTTAAAAACAAAGGGATATGAAAACATGCAAAAAAAATCCAATCTTTCTGAATGTTCCCGTCATTGATTAAGTACCGAATGTATGAAAACTAATTACTGAAGTCCCATCCAACTAAAATAATATAAAATCCGTTAAGCAGGGGCTGCGTTAACTAAGCAGATTTCCCACATGCGTCACGTATTTGCATTTATCTCAAACCGTAAAAGTTCAATGAGAACAATATTTAATATTCAGGACTCGAATGAAGTGCTTCATGATATAACAGTTTAGTGTTAATATGACATGAGCAGTAGTGGGGGTTTAAAAAAAATAAAAATATTTCGGTTAATAATCAAGATAGTGAAAAAACGTATATAGCAAAATTTATAGAACATTATATTTGCAATAAGATTGGCTTTACACAATTTTTTTAATCAGACGCATAATTACAGAGATATTAAGAATTTTCGATATTTCCCCTTCCCACTTGTCGGATTTCAATTATTAATGAAGTTGATCTTTAGATGTACATAAAACTTTTAATATCGAGTTTGTTAACGATCAAGAAACAATTCCTGGGTAGAATCAATGGACATTTGAGGAAATGTTCCAAAAATCAAATCATGAGACCGACCTGAAAAGCTGCTTCCCTTAAGGGAAATCTGCTCAAAGACAATCGTTGTTATAATTCGTTCACACATTTCGTTGAGTTACATTCGTTTCGGCATTTCGGACCACTTTAGATTAGCATGTGTGAGCTTTCGCTCTTTTTATCCTAGGACAAACATGAGTTCACCGGAAATGCTTAAGCGTTTGATATACGTTCCTCTGAAAAACGCGTTACTCAGTCGTATATTTTGAACATCCATCTTTGAACAGACGGTTAGCCTAAGACCAGCCGTTTTGGCATGGTGTGTTATAGTCAGAATGAAAACGAGTTACCGTTAAACTAAACAAGACAATTGGTTAACAAACCGCCTCTATTGCACTTTAAGTTACATTTGGACAACTCTGTTTCGACCGTTCGAATAGAGATTCGAACGGTCGAAACAGAGTTGTCCAAATCTCTTGTTAGTTGTTAAAACAAGTTGGTCAAATCTGAAGAGTCAGATAGGCGTTTGTGAGCTTTCGCTCTGTTGCCAAGAACTAAGTCAACTTTAAAGGAAAAGTTCAAGGATTTAAAACCATGTGCACAAAAAAATAAATCTTGTACAAACTAAACTTAAATTTTCTTTTGTATTCGCTTATTTTGGAAGTGAAACAGTGTTTAGCGTATAAGGAAAAAATAAGAAGGCTAAATATATGCGGTCTAAACCTAAATATAGATGAACCTTGACACAATACAGTAGAGCCTTGCCTTAAAATAACTTCCCTTTGTCTAAATATAATTGTACGTTCACGAAGTGTTGATGACCATTAAACGTTTCAATTTTTCTTAATGTAGTTATTACGGACAGAAAAAAATTATCTTCGCCGTCCTGAAAAAGTACTTCTTATTTTTCTGTTAATTTATTTATCGAAATATATTAATTTATTCTTTGAAAACAATTTATCATATTTACTATAGAAAAATGGACTTTAAAAAGGCTTTAACCAGCACACAAAATTATTTTTGCAACTATATTATTGCTGAAATGAGCGCCTTATTTTACTTTTTTTTTCGTCTGGGCATTGTTCACTATGAAGGTCATTAGCCGCTTCCGACGAACGGCCCTGTTAACCAAGGAATTGTGTCCAGTAAATTTACGGGCCAAATTTTTCCCTGTGGGGGAGGGGGGTGGAGTAGTCAGTTCACTAGTGGCCAGTGGGCCTACTGGGGGGGGGTGACTATGAGTCAAGGTCGTTAGTAATCTCGACGGGCTGTGACTCGCTAGACTCCCACTCATTCACAAGCACCAACACACTAGCGCGCTCTCGTAGCGAACTCTTGAACTGAATGTGTCCCTTGGTGGGGGCCTGACCTGCACATCTTTAGCATACTGAGGGTAGCGGTAATGTATCCACACTTAACCCACACGGTCAACTCTGTCGGTATAAATTGAAAAGACCATGATGTTTTTCAAATATAGTCTTTAATGTTCAATGAAGCCGTTAATCATCAAAAATTACATTGATGAAATAAACATTTTCGAGTCCTTAACGTAAGTTTTCGTAGATTTCCCTCAAGGGAAATCAGCTATCGAGGTCGTAATCACGATGCGATTTTAGAAATTTTTCTTCAAATATCCATCGATCCTACCTAGGAGATGACGAAAATCAGGTTTTTCCAAAATTGTATATGTATATATATATATATATATATATATATATATATATATATATGTGTGTGTGTGTGTGTGTGTGTGTGTGTGTGTATATTTGCCAGTTACCGCTCTAGAGGTCGCAATTATTGTTTTATCGTCATTAAATTCGATATATAAAAGTTTCATGCAAAACTAAAGATGAAGTTCGTTAACGGCTGAAATTGGAGCAGGGGGAGGGGGAGGGTAAAGAGGAGGAGAACTTTGACAATTCGTAATATCTATATCTATGTACTATACGTCGGGTCAAAAAATTGTATAAAACTAATCTTATAGGTAATTAAATGTACTATAAATATTGTTTTATACATTTATTCTCTTTCTTGAATATTAACCGAGGTATTTGCATTTTTCAGTTTTCAGCATTTAGTAAACCCCAACTTCAATAATGTAATAAACCACATTATTCGACGCTTAAGAACCACATATTGTTTTCAAGATAGCTTTATTATACGAGATACATGCACATATGTTCGGGTGACCCCCGCCCCCTCCTTGTCTTTAGTTCTTGGACTACTAAAATTTGAGTGATTGAAATAAAAATTATTCTGATTCATTATAAATTACAGTACTAGATATAGTAAATAGTTTTCAATACAATTAATACGCCATATTCAGATATATTTGAGTAATTGTCCTTCTTTCCAGTGAAGAATATTTCCATCTGTTCAGCTGTGAAGGGTTGGCAGACCTGTTTGTTTACAATTCAAACGCTTTCCGATGGGGATTATTAAAACTGAAAGAAATATTTCTCATTTACAATGACGCCATCAGTTATGATTTTGAGGTCGTTAATGGAATTTTTTTTTTTTTTCTGCTCTAACTATACTTGAAATTTAACTGTTTCATAGCACACTAATGATCGTATTAGTTATTCGCTGAAATGGATTTAAACTTGAATTAACCTGCTAATGAACATGCCAAGGTAGGATCGATGTACATTAAAGACATTTTTCAAAAATCGGCTCTCGAGCACAACGTAATAGCTGAATTCCTCCAAGGGACATCGGCAAACAATTTGACACACTGGCTTTATAAATATCTTATTCATTCCTTAATAAAAGGATAAGAGAAGCATAAATCTGTAAATTATAAGAGATTGATTGGACGGCTGAGGGGTTGAAGGGTAAAAAGGCCTGCCTTTGGACAGGTGACCCGCCAGTCAAAGCCTACCCCCTCCCACCCCTTCCTTCCTTCCCTGCCTTTTTCAATCCTTTCAACAGGTATAAGGGTTATCGTCCCCTTTGCCCTCCTTTTACTCAGCTCTCTTTCCTCTGAATACTTATAACTCTGGCCCTTCCCCATCAGAGCCTCTACCCCAGATCTGCCACCTTACAACATCCACCCACAGTTCTTCCAACCCCCGCCCCCAAGGGGTTGGGCAAGGGCCACAATCATGGTTAGCAGCCCTTCTCATTTCATACCCCAATAAGGAGGTCATCGGCCTCCACTTTTACATAATTTGTCCTAGTGGAAACTCCATGTTATATGTATATATATAAAACAAATATAATATATTTAACATTCAACACACATTAATTATACTCTTCCAACAACAATTTGACATCAAATTCTCTATGGATTCGAGGACGTCGCTGATGTAAGCTTCTAAATCTTCCAAAATTATACAATGTTACTAAAAAATACCGAAGCAACAAATAAATAACAACATTTAAAGACTTTTATACCCGATATTGCTGAATATTTGATCATCAAAGAAACACCTACTGACTTTTACACAACACAATTATAACAGGACACGGCTCAAAGAAACTGTACTAATAACGTAATATAATGTGGTTTATTATATAACAGATATTTATGTAACATGAGTAGAAGTGGGGGTTTGCAGAAGGCTGAAAACTGAAAAACGCAAATATCTCCCTTAATATTCAAGACAGAGAATTAATGCATATAATAATAATTGTAGTATATTTATTGTTCAATAAGATTGGTTTTATACAATTATTCGATCCGACGTATAGTAACGAAGATATTTTGAATATTCAAAATTCCCTCCCTCTAAACCTCCCCCACCCGGACCCCGAACTTGATTTTTCTTTTTGCATAAAACGACTAAATATTGACTTTGGTAACGGTCAAACAATAATTGCGACCACTATAGCTGTAACAGACATATATATATATATATATATATATATATATATATATGTAATATATAAACATATACAATTTTAAATGGACCTCATTTTTGTCATCTCCTAGGTAGCATCGATGGACAAATCGCCTCATGAGTACGACCTCAATAGCTGATGACCCTTAAGGGAAATCTGCTAAAATGCAAAAATTTCAGTATGAATACATTCATGATAGAGAAAATACTTATTATACTTATTATTTAACAATGTTGACAGAAAATTAAATTTGTAATAAGGTAGACTCTATACAATTTTTCGATCCGAAGTATAGTAACAGAAATATTTCGAATTTTGAAAATTTCTGCCCTGTAAACCTCGAACAACGCCGGGTACCGGGTTAGTATTATATATATATATATATATATATATATATATATATATATATATATATCACTTTCACGTAATAAGACATAAAAATATACAGAATTATGGTCATCACCTAGACTGTGGAAAATAGTTCTTTTTAAAAAAATAATTCCTAATGGAACAGGTTTTTATTATATTTTTTTATGTCGTTACTGATTTGAGTTCTTTAGTGCTTCATAAATGTTAGAAATTACTTTGCTATCTGAGTTACGAATAAATCTGTCCTGTAAGTGATAAAAATTATGATTCGTTTCTTGATGGAATGTTCTTACGACCTCAAGCTGTGAGAAAAAAAGTCATTTCAAGTATTTCAAAGCACCTAGATAGAGCCAACGTTCCTTAATTCATTTGAGAGTCGAATGTTTCTTATTGCTTAAAGTTATGTTCGATGTTATTTATTTTTATTTCTCTTAAAACTTTGTCCATTGATCCAACCTAGGAGATGACGAAAATGAGGTGTGTTCCAAACTGTGTATGTGTGTGTGTGTGTGTGTGTGTGTGTGTGTGTGTGGGCGTGCGCGAGAGCGTGCTTGTGTGTGTGTGTGTGTGTGTGTGTGTGTATATATATATATATATATATATATATATATATATCATTGTTTTATTGTTACCAAACTCGATATTTAATCGTTTAATGTAAAAAGAAAGATCAAGTTCGTTAATGGCTGAAATCGGACAAGTGGGAGGGGAGTGATAGAGGGGAGGATTTCGATAATTCAAAATATCTCTGTTGCTATACGTCGGATCGAAAAATTGTATAGAAGCAGTCATATTGCAAACTAAATGTTCTATAAATATTGTTTTATACATTTATTCTCTATCTTGAATATCAACCGAGATATTTCCATTTTTCAGATAATTTAGTAGCAAGTAAATAAATGTCTTAGTCTTGAGTAACAATAAAAAGATAATAATTTTCTGATCAAGTCCTCTGTGTGATTCAATATTCATCAAAATCTTGGATACCATTCGTCATTATTAACTACCATAACTGAGTTGTCCATTTTTGAAGTGCTAGATGGTTTAGGAAGTGGATCGCAGGTAAGAATAAACAATAGCCGCATTTCTTCACAATTACTTATTTTGAGCGCTAGAGTGTTCCATCATCAGTGATCGCAGTTCACAAGGAATCCATGATTCCAATAACTTGTCTCTGAAGAGGGTACTGTTCATGGAGGGGGTCCTCTGAAAGCGCTCAGAATAAATATTTGTGAAGGAACGAGGCATTCGTTTATTCTTACCTGTGATTACTTCTAAATAGTGCAACTGGTGAAGTATATATTAACATTTTTAAATATTTAAGAAATAGACTCAAATTCCGCGATCTTATCTTATCTTATATGAGTTAACATTGTCTATTTTCTCTTCTTCTCTTAATTGCTTTTAGTACTGTTATGCCTATGTATTCGTAAGAACAGGAAGCAAGATAACGATAAGTTTAATAAAGCTATTATGTTGAAAATAGTCTTAATATTGGGTATGAACAATAAAATATATGACATTTATCAGATTTTTCTAAATATTTTAATATAGTTTCTAGTCGATTATACTTATTTCTAGTATTTTATATATATATATATATATATATATATATATATATATATATATATATGGTGTTATTCTTTTTGGAGTTTTGGACAATGTTGGTGAAAAGATTTTAGTTTATGCCAATATTTCGAGAATCTTTATTTTCTCTTCTTCAGGGCTGTAAAATTACAGCCTACAAATATAACTACAATTGTCGCAACAAACAACATTAATAACTGTAACATAATAGAATAATAATTGTAACATAAAAATAACAACAACATAGTATCATTAATATAGCATGAAGATAGATTTAACAATAATAGTGGTAGCATATAGCAATAATAATTATAACAGAGCAGAATAATATAACATAATAGCTATAACACAACATAAAGATGGCTTCGATAAAATATATAGTAACTATAGTACAACATAAGAATAGCTTTAATGAAATATAACAATAATTGTAATAACACACAAAAATAGCTGTTGTAACATAATAAATATAACAATAAAAATAGCAACTTAGGTACAACATAAGAATAGTTTTAATATTACATAACAATAATTGTAATTTAATATAACATAACAATAATTATAAGAGTACATAACAATAACTGTTGTAACATAATATAAGTGGCAATAACATAATAGTCTTAACACAACATGAAGATAGCTTTAACAAAATATAGCAATAATTGTAATAACACATAAAAAAAATAATAATAATAATAATTACAATAATTATAATAATTATATTATAGTATATATAATATACAATAATTATAATATATTTATTGTTATAATATAATAACAATAATTATAATATAGTTCAACAAACAAAGACAATATACTATAGATATACAAAAAGTCCGTCACGCAGGGGCTGCGTAAACTAAGCAGATTTCCCATGTGACGTTTTTCAATAGAGAAATCTGCATACTTGTAACACAATACCACCGTGATTAAATACAAACGGTAATGAGAAATCTTTCAGTTAATTAAAATAAATTCCCAACTGAAACGGCTTCTGAATTGTAAGAATAATTTATATTTTAATAACTCAAATTTTAGTAGTCCAAGAACTAAAGAAGGGGGGGGGGCGCGGATGAACAGAACGTATTTGCATAAATCTCACAAAGTAAGGAAGGTAAGGTAAGGTTAGAAACGACAGGTAAGGTTAGAAGAAGCTTCCACCTGAGCCGAGTACTGGTGGAAATGGCCAAACTATACCCGACTACAGAATTCATAAAAATGCAAATTTCTCGATTAATATTCAAGATAGAGAATAAATGTATATAACAATATTTATAGTAAATTTGATTTGCAATAAGATTGATTCTGTACAATTTTTTATAGTAACGGAGATATTTCGAATTTTCAAAAATCCTCCCCTCTAACCCCCCCCCCCCTCCCACTGGTCCGATTTCAGCCGTTAACGAACTTGCTCTTTTTCTTTACATAAAACGACTAAATATCGAGTTTGGTACCGATCAAACAAAAATTGCGACCGCTAGAGTGTTAACAGACAAATATATATATATATATATATATATATATATATATATATATATATATATATATATATATACAGTTTTGAACGGACTTCATTTTCGTCATCTACTAGGTAGGATCGATGGACATTTGAAGAAAAATTTCGAAAATTCCGTCATGAGTACAACCTCAATAACTGATTTCCCTTAAGGGCCTTAAGGCTGTGACCCTGTTGTGTAAACAAAACAAGGGAGGTTACTATAACCCTAGTCCTAAGTGCAATAATCATGTGTAATAGTTTTTAGGTATCTTTAGTTTTGGTAAGTAATAATAGAAAACATTTTACAATAATGTGTAATAACAATGTGCAATATTATAAAGTAGTACCTGTAATTTTACAGCCCTGAAGAAGAGAAAATAAAGATTCTCGAAATATCGGCATAAACTAAGATTTTTTCACCAACATTGACCAAAACTCCAAGAAGGATAACAACACCATATCTAAATATAACCTGGTCGAAAACATCAACACAATTACACACACACACACACACACACACACACACACACACACACACACACACACACACACACACACATATATATAGTGTTGATATTGTTTTTGGAGTTTTTGTCAATGTTGGTGAAAAACATTTTAGTTTATACCAATATTTCCAAAATATTATTTTTCTCTTTTTCAGGGCTGTAAAGATACAAGTACTACTTAATATATATTGCACATTGTTATTAAACTAGAGTGTAACAGATGGTGTTTGTTATTTCTACTTAGCAAGACTAGAGATACTTAAAAACTATTATACATTGCGTATTGCACTTCTGATTACATTTGAAACAATGATTGTAACTTTCCTTGGTCTGTTTACACTAAACTACCTACTAAACAAATACAGGGTAACAGCATTATGTCTTTTTATACCTATTATGTATATCTATAGTTTATTGTCTTTTGTTTGTTGAACTATACTATAATTATTATACTATAGCTATTATGTTATGTAAAAATTTTTGTTATGTGTTATTACAATAATCGTTATATTTTTTTTTTTTTATAAAACCTATTTTCATGTCGTATGAAAGCTATTATGTTATTGTTATTTTATTATGTTACAACTATTATTGTTATGTGTTATTTCAATTATTGTTATATTTTATTAAAGCAACGTTCATCTATTTTTAAAGCTATTATGTTATTATTATTCTATTATGTTATTACTATTATTGTTTACTATTGCAATTGTTATCTGTTAGTGTATTAAAGCTACTATTATATTATGACTTATAATTAACTATAATAGTTATTTATTATACAAGTGACGAAAGTAAATCATTTTACAACTCGAGTGAAACGTTTACCCACACGAGCGAAGCGAGTGTGGTAATTTCACGAGAGTTCTTAAATTCTACTTTCATCACGAGTGTAATATTAATTTTTTTCTGTAATCGCGTAATACATGATTAGATCTAACCAGAATATGAACAAAATTAGGATGTTGTGAAGATTATGTTATGTTGTTGGTAGGTTATAAGCTTCGTTGTGAAAGGTTATAAGTATAGTTATAAAACAACTAGTGATGATTGTGAAGTAGTGCAGTTATAAACAAGTGCAGGTTATAAACAAGGAAGGTAATTATTATTATATTTAAATTTTAAAATATATTGATTATTTCCACCAATAATTCATTCACATTTCAATTTATTTTGTTAAAATAAATTCTTACAATGTTAAGAAACATTTAAAAGCATTTAATTTCCAACTTCAAATTATTTTTTAATTTATACTTATTACTAATTAAGAAAGCAATTCACTTTCTTCACTTGTGAAGAAAGTGAATACTTTCTTCACTCTATTGCAAAATGTTTCACTTTCTTCACTCATTTCAGTTTAGTAATTTTACCATTAATCAACGATTACAGAAAAAAATCATTACATGAATATTACATATATTGAGTAGTTATGAGGGTGGCAGAGTATTATGTATGATAATATATTTATGAGTATGGTTTGAGCTGTGAATATTGTATAGTATTGAGGTGTGTTTATGGTATTACTTAACATTATATGGTGCTGAGTTTGTCAATGTCTGTCTTTTTGTTACATTTATTTTTGTGTAGAACTATAGCATCTTTTTGTACATTCTTTTTTTTTTTTTTTGTTGGCCTTTATGTCTAATATTTTTACAGCCCTGAAGAAGAGAAAATAAATATTCTCGAAATATTGGCATAGACTAAATTTTTGTTCTCCAACATTGACCAAAACTCCAAGAAGCAATTTCATAACCATACATAAATATGACCTGGTTGAAAACATCCATAGAATTATATATATAATGTATTAAGAAGCTACTAAGATAGAATAACTAACCTCATTATATAAGGCCTACTCCTAGCTATAAGGAGTATTCTTGTAGGCAATAAATAAAGAATATTATATAATGAATTGCGATGTTCGAACTGTTTAACTCAGAACTCGCGCCGTGACGAAAATACACACAACCCGAAGAAAAAAGTTATATCTATTATTATACGGCTTTGGTGATAGTGCTACTCTCTCTAGCTACACCTTGTAGCCATCTCTTACCACCCTCTTTGACTCCCAATCATTAGTATCAACTGACTCTCGCCAGATCAAGTTTCATCAGCCGGAAAAAGTAAAGTGTGAGTGTTTTTCACACAGTGCGAGTTCTGGCGCAACGTTTTTTTGGTTTATTGTGAGTGTTTTTCTCATCAAGCGAGCTCTGGTGGAACTTTTTTTCTTCTTTAATACGAGATTTCTTCTCATGAAACTAGTGCTTTGGCGATTTACCGAATCCTGTTTTTTGGCTCTGAAACTTATCAAACCTCACCTGATCAACCGTTCACAACTGACAACCATGCCCCTATTAGAAAGAAACAAAATTAAGAGGATTGCTTGTGCAGAAGAGGAAAATCGCACTTGTTCTGGTTCTAGCACCCCGTCGCAGTTTTGTGCCTATTGTCCGAGGAGAAAAAACAAAACGTCAATGTATGTCTTTCTTGTGAAGAACAAAATTTAATTAGTTAGGTAGCTCTTTAAGTTGCTTGACATAATGTTTCTTCAAAACAGAATACCTGTACAAACAATTTTCAATAATACTATTATTTTATATTAGTATTTGATGTTTATAATAAATACAAAATTGTTTTGTTGAACATATTTTATATATCATTTTTTTTTTTTTATGGAAATAGGTGGAGTGAGAAAAATTCTCACGCGCGAGTTCTCAGGTCACTCATTTTGGCGCAGGAGGAAGTTAAAAAATCAACAAAAAAACAGTGACTACTGAGGTAGCTTTGCTCGGGAAATATTAAGACTGAACAGGAAGTATAAATGATATTCATTGTAAAGCTTCTCCCATTAAAAGTCTGCTTAGTTTACCTGAGTCATGGACTTTATTTTTAGCTCCAGAGCCAAAAACGGCTCAAATACTAAGAAACCAAGATGGTAGTATTGAACGGTTTGTATTTATTAATGGAAGACTTAGTAATTTAGGAAGATAAGGGCCCCTGGAACTGGTCCCCATTTAAAAAGTTAGTTGCTAAATAGCTACTGTTAGGCTATAGGGAGGGTGGACCGCACTGGTCACCCGCCTGCCCCTAATTCACTTTATATTACCAAACGGTGCAGAAAGTCGCTCGCTCCTAGGAGTGAACTTTTGTTTCTGTTTGGTGAACTTTCGGCTCCACGGTCCACTGAAGTGATTTGAAATTAATTAGTTGAAGTGAACAATGGCCCATGAACTGATAGTGTTATCACTAGAGGGTTAAGGCTGATCGGGGTAGCCCCCCCCCACTCCCTGCTCTAGGACCCCCCCCCCTCATAACCCTTCTCCTGCAGCTAATTACCAAAGACACTGCCGGCTCTATTCATCGATAGGTTAATGCTAAACCTTTACTATAATAGCACCTATTTCCAACTTTATGAGGGTTCAAACAAATAATAAGGTCCAACCGATTTGTCTTCAAAAAATTTCCTTTATTCCTCAAAGACATTCATTATGGAGTCAGATCGAAAAATGTGCTAGTGCCGATCTAGTTAAAATACTGATGTTCTCCAATTGTTACTCAATGCATTTTTTCGTAACTCATACTTTGAGCAAGTAATTCATACTTTTTGGTTTTCAGTCAGAGTTTGTAGTGCGATGAGATCACTGGTGTCATACCAGCTGCTTAGTTTGCGCAGCCCCTGGGTGATGGACTTTTTTTTTATCATAAACTTAATGTTTGAATGAAGTTCATTTTAATGGTTATGTCTGAGTCAATGTTCAAATTGTTCTATTTTGTTATTTGAATGTCATATTTTTGATACGTCAAATGCATATGCTATATAAATATTTTTAGCAGATTTCCCTTATATATATATATATATATATATATATATATGTGTGTGTGTGTGTGTGTGTGTGTGTGTGTGTGTGTGTGTGTGTGTATTTGTTTGTTACCGCTCTAGTGGTCGCAATTATTGTTTAATCGTTACCAAACTCGATATTTAGTCGTTGTATGTAAAAAGAAAGATCCAATTCGTTACGGCTGAAATCGGACCAGGGGGAAGGGGGGTTTAAAGGGGATGATTTGCTAAAATTCGAAATATCTCCGTTACTATACGTCGGATTGAAAAATTGTATAAAATTAAACTTATTGCAAAGTAAATGATCTATAATTCTTACTTTATACATTTATTGTGTATCTTGAATATTAACCAAGATATTTGCATTTTTCAGTTTTCAGCCTTCAGAATCCACTTCTACGCATGTTACATAAACAATACTCTATTATATAATAAACTACATTATTCGATGTTTAAATACACAAATATTGTATTCAAGAAACCTTTATTATACGAGATAAATGCAAATATGCATATCTAAAATATATCTATTACTAAACTTCAAGAGGGAAATCTGCTTAGTTTACGCAGCCCTTGCGTGACGGACTTTTTTGTATTATTTACAACGTTAGTTCAGCAAACGAGCGATATGTGAAAGTTCACTGAGGTCAGCCGGTTACTAATGTAATTTTTTTTTTTTTTTCATTGTCAATATTATTAAATATCATTACAAATTCAAATTATTATTTTATTTGAAGTGTTTGTACCGATGAATGCCTTATAATGTACTGTTTCATACGCCGTTCTTTGTAATGGTATATAACAAGCACGTTGTAAATTATTATGAAATTCTAAAATAATTGTAATACATTTTGATAGAAATATAGGTTTACTTAATTACTCACGTACCTGAAACATTAAACAAATATTTTCCCTGTTCAATTTAAATAGAAATACAGGAAAACCTAATAGATTTCTTTAAATTTTGGATACCATTATTTCCCTTTCTAACAAACTATGTTTAATAACCAGCCAGTGTTGATAAATATTATGGGTCAATGTATGTTCCTAGATGTTAAAAAAATATAATACGAAGCTTGGCATGTATATATAGAGATTTTATATGAAAACATAGAACCATCAAGGGAAGGATGTATTACGACTGAAAATCTCGTTAAAACTTCTCATTAAAGAGTTAATTAACAGTTCAGGCAAGTTTGATTATTATTTCTGTTTATAGTTAGAATCTTTGAGGGCACGAATGAACGTATGTGTGTAACAAATAACAATTTAGAGCATACTATGCACGTATCACAGAAGAGCTGCAATGATAAATGAAGTAATTTGAATTCATATGAGCCTTTAGCTGTAGCTAGTTTTCTCCTTATCCTTCTGATAACAGATATGGGATGGGTGTTATTCAAATATTAAAAGTTAAAATAAATTGTGTGTGTATATATATATATATATATATATTTCGATTTTTCTTATTATGCGTACTAATTTTTCATCACTTTGATTGTTGTTCTTTCATTATGTATATTATTTTTTTTTCCTTTTCTTTTTATTTTTTTAATTTCAAGAACAAATTTATGGACATCTTTTCTTGTATACAAAACATGTATTATGAACATACATGTTATATACTGTAATAGTATGGTACATGTAGTAAATAAATGCCCTTTGTGCATAGGTAATGTGCAAAGGAAGAAATATATATATATATATATATATATATATATATATATGTGGTTGGTATTATAATATTCTATAGGTTATTCTGCCACCTCTGCCTGGGACAGCCTCTTAATCTCGTTTTAAATTGCCTACCACAACGATCTTTAGAGATCCTTTTAGCAGATTTCAAACTATTTCTCCAAAAAAATAATATCCATCTATCCTTGAACCTAATTTATTTTAAAACTTTTAGGTACGAACAGGAGAGGGGTTGTAAGTGAGCCAAGAAATGCAAAATCGCAATATCTCATTTCCTATTGATTTTTCGGCAAACATGTACATATCAGAAGTTATTTGTTTTGTTATTTAATGTAACGTTTGTTACATACTTTTGTCGTATACCATGGTGTTTTGAAAAAACATAGATGCACAGGAGAGAGGGAAATATAAAAATATTGTGGATATTGAAGCCTCATTTAGAAAATATTTCTATTATTATCTTGTCCTGAGTCCCTCAAGTTACCTTAGCTTGTATATGTATATATATATATATATATATATATATATATATACACTTACACTTGTCTGTTACCACTCAAGAGGTCGAAATGTTATTCTTTATGAACATTCTTATTCCAACCTCAAATACCCACTAATGTTTTCAACTTACCTTTACTATGTGAGATACATACAAATATGTTGTGGGTATCGTGATTAATTAAGATTTTCCGTCCTTTCCTCGAGAATTGTGTTATGCCATACTTGTTATTGAACCGTTCTATCTTAACCCTCCAGAGCTCGAGCATTGAGCAAAATACTCAAACCCCGAAGAAAAAAGGTATATCTATTTTAATACGTCTTTGGTTATAGTGCTGCTCTCTCTAGCTACACCTTGTAGCCTTCTCTTACCACCCTCTTCGACTCCAAATCATTAGTATCAACTGACTGTCACCAGGACAAAATTAATCAGCCGGAGTAAGCTAAGTGTGAGTGTTTTTCTCACAGTGCGAGTTCTGGTGGAAGTTTTTTTCTTTTTTAATACGAGAGTTGTTCTCATCAAGTGAGTGCTTCGGTGATTTACCGTAAACTGTTTTTTGGCTCTGGAACTTATCAAACCTCACCTGATCAACTGTTCAAAACTGTCCAGTTTTAGAAAGAAACAAAATGAAGGAACCACATTTTTTGGTTCTAGTACTCCATCACAGTTTTGTGCCTACTGTCATAGGAGGAAAAACCAAAATTTAAAAAAGAGTTGACGAACATGTAGAAAAACAGTTTGTCATGAACATTCCTTTGTTGTATGTCATTCTTGTGAAGAAGATAATTTTGATTAGATATGTAGCTTTTCAAGTTGCTTGACATAATGTTTCTTCAAAACAGAATAGCTGTACGATAAATTTTGAATAATATTATTATTTTATATTAGTATTTGATATTTATAATAAATATAATTTTTTTTTTTTGAAAATATTTTATTTTTAAACTTTTTTTGAGGGAAATAGGTGGTGTGAGAAAAATTCACACGCGCAAGTTCTCAGGTCACTCATTTTGACACGAGTTCTGGAAGGTTAAGTTTATAGTTCTTAACGACTGATATCTTATCAGGTAGAGAAAGAGGGAGGAAGTAAAATTCCCAAAATTCAATTTTTATGCATCAGATCAACTAATGTTACGAAATCAATCATGCTCAAATTTAATTTCCTACTGTTGTTTTATTCGTTTTTTCTCTAATTTGAATATTGAGACAGGTATTTTCTTTCTATCCAGTGAAGCCCACCTCTCTAGGAATCAGATTTTTATTTTGAGTAAATGAGTCATTAAACATCTTATGCTCAGTGAACATTTCCATTCCTGCTTACATCGGTTTTCTACGGGAGAAATAGAAAGTAAATTAGATGATATTAGAGTGACAATTGTGGTGCTTAGTTCATAAAGCCCATGCGTGACGGATTTTTAAATGTTTGAAAATGCCCGGGAATGAATATATGGCCTCCAGCAGCTTAATGATGATCTCAGTCTGTCCTACAAGTCATTTTAGCTATTGAGGTCGTACTCATGGCGTGATTATCAATAGTTTTTCTCAAATGCCCTTCGATCCTACCCAGGAGATGACAAAAATGAGGTCCATTCAAAATTGTGTTTTATATATATATGTCTGTTACCGCCTCGAGCAGTCGCAAATATTGCTTTATCGGCATTAAATACCAAGCTCGATATTAAATCGTTTTATGTAAAAAGAAAGTTCAAGTTCGTTAAATCGCTGAAATCGTACCAGTTAAAACGGACAGGTGGGGGTTAGAGGTGTTTTTTTTTTTTTTGAAAATTCCAAATATCTCCGTTATTATGCATCGGATCGAAAAATTGTATAGAATAAATCTTATTGCAAATTACATTTACTATAAATATTGTTCTAGGCATTTATTCTGTATCTTGAATATTAACCGAGATATTTGCATTTGTATTCTGCGTGTGGTCAGTAGGCTATGTTCGGACTTTCCGCCGAGAGCTCTGGCGGCCGTTTCTATAACTATTCGTCCTTCGTGAATAGATTTAGAGGTTAGGTTAACTGTTTTTTGGGGCTAGAAACTACTGGGTTATTACGCCCTAAATAATGTTTTAGGTTTAGAGGTTTCTTACTACTACAGTTGTTATTAGGCAGATTTCTCTATTGTAAAACTTCACGTGGGAAATCTGCTTAGTTTACGCAGCCCCTGCGTGACGGACTTTTTTAGTTTTCAGCCTTCAGCAAACTCCCACTTCTGCTCATGTTACATAAGCAATATTCTGTTTTATGACAAACCACATTCTTCGAAGCGTAAATACCAAATATTTTATTCAAGAGACATTTATTATACGAGATACATGCAAATATGTTCTGGTGACCCCCCTTGTCTTACGTTTTTGGACTACTAAAATTCGATTGATTGAGGTAAAAATTATTCTGATTCTTGATAATATACAGTACTAGATGTAGGAAATAATTTTCAATAAAAATAATATGTCATAATCCGATATATTTCATTAATTGTTCTTCTTTCCGGTCTAGATTCTATCTATTCCGGGCTGCAATGATGGCTGCACTGTTTGTTTACAATTCTGACGCTTTCCGTTCTAGATTTTATTAACTTGTAAATTGTCTGAATGATTTCTTCTTACAGTTTGTATATATTCCCTTAAAATTCATGGTGGTGTTACCAGTATGTAGATTTATCTATTGTATACCTTCCAGTAAAAAATCTGCTTAGTTTACGCAGCACCTGCGTGACGGACTTTTTTACGACAAATTTGGTCCTTCTGAATGGTAAATCTTGAATAGCCAACTCTTTATTCCTGGAACATATTGCACATGATATTTACGCAAAATTTCCATTTTCTAATAATAATTTTTTTCATTATTGAGTACTACGTAGATGAATTAGCTCATTAATCTAATGGTTCATAGTCACGGCGATATAATGGGTTTTGGCTAACAACACGCAAATAAACTATTTAGGAATGACATTAATCAGACGACAGATGTGTGTGTGTATGTGAGTGTGTGAGTGTGTATGTGAGTGTGTGCGCACGCTCATAAATACTAGTTCTGTTTTATTTCATACGAGAGGAAGTAACATTAAGTACTAAAGAAGTTCGTCATGTAGGGGCTGAGTTAACTAAGCAGATTTCCCATGTACCCCACGTATTTGCATTTACCTCATAACTTACTTCATAATATATAATAGCTTATTCTCAATATGACACGAGAAGAAGGGGGAGGAAAAAAACTAAAAAATGGTAATATCTCGGTTATTAATCAAGACAGTGAAAAAACGTACATAACAAAATGTATAGAAACTTACATTTTAAATAAGATTGGTTCTATATAATTTTTCGATCCGACGCATAATAACGGAGATATTAAGAATTTTCAAAATTCACGTCCTCTAACCCCTCCCCCCAATGGCCAGATTTCAGCTATTAACGAACTTGTTCTTTCTTGATCGAGTTTGGTGACGATCAAACTCAACTTGCGACCGCTAGACCGTTAACAGCCATATATATATATATATATATATATATATATATAAAATTGGAGCCTCTGTCTGTACATTGATTTTTTTCGCAAATTTCACGATAACTTTTCGTTTCACATGTCATAGACACCATAACTGCATTTTTTTTCTTTGGTGTCTGTTTGTTTGTTTATTTGTTTGTTTGTTACCTTTTCACGCATACGGCTGAACCGAATGTTATGAAACTTGGTATGTATATTACTACTAACCCAACTTAGACTTTAGGCTATACTAATATTCTCTAAGACAAACAGGAGTGGGGGTTATAAGGGAGGCCTGAAATTAAAAATAGCGATATTTCGATTCCTATTGGTTTTTCGGCAAATATGCACATAACAAAAGTTGTTAATTTTGTTATTTAGAGTAACTTTTGTTATATACACTTTCGTCGTATACCGAGTTATAAACGAGATATACGCCAAAAATTATTGCGGGAGTCAACAATTTTATTTGGCACGAAAGACTTAACGGGACTAAATAAAACTCGGTATGTGTATTAGCACTAACACCTTCTTTATAATAAGCCTTACCAAGATTTCTAGGGACGGGCAGGAGTGGTGGTTGTAGGAGAGGCCTGAATTTAAAAATAGCTGTATTTCGTTTTCAATTGGGTTTTCTCAAATATGCACATGACAAAAGTAGTTTATTTTTCTATTTAAAGTAACTTTTGTTATATTCACTTTTGTCGTATAGAAAAGTATAAACGTGATATACACTAAAATCTAAAGCGGGAGCCAACAATTTTGTTGGGCACTAACGATTGAACTGAACTTAGCAAAACTCGGTATGACAATTAGCATTAATTCTTCCATGATTATAAGCTATATTAAAAATTTTAGATCCAAACGGGAGCGGGGATTATAAGAGAGGCTGAAATGCGAGAAGTCTAATGCGGGAGCGGAAGATGACGGGAGCCTTACCAGTTAATTGAGTTTACTTATTTCCCGTCTGGCATTGCTGGAAGTGATTTCCAGTGAGATTCACTATTACAAATATAATCTTACGTGCAAAACTTTGCCTAAACTATTTGAGCTCGGGTTGGCTTTTGAAAGAAAATATGTTCATTATAGATGATATTTAATTGTGATAAATGCTACCCATGATTATGGTTTGAATTATTGAAAAACGATGAGTCATAATGTGTAGAAGGATGAATTAGGAACACATTTTCATTTATCCTTCAAAACTAAAATTTCTATTCTATTAATCCCCAAAAGTTACCCTTCAGGGTTGGTTATTTCGGAAAATCATTACGTTGTGGAGGGCAGTGTAATTTTACACATTGAAGTCTTACTATCAAAATACCATCATTAGTCAATCAACAATAATTTCCAGGGTACCTTAGCTAGTATATATATAGTTTTGAAACGGCCTCATTTTCGTCATTTCCTGGGTAGGAGCTATTGACATCTGAGGAAATATTCCGAAAATCGCGTCATGACTACGACCTCAATAGCTGATGTCCCTTACGGAAAATATTCTATTGTCTGAATGTACGTTATGAAACCTAAGTAGTTAATTATAATTTTCAATGCTCTCGGGTCGAAAGATATTCCAAGGGCTGAATAATTCATCTAGTAAGTCATCTGCCAATAATGCATTAATTGGAAAGGAAATTATAATTATAAGGCAGTAATGTTGTTTTCTCCGATTGGTTAGGGGAGAGTGGAGGCGGGATGAAAGCAAAGGCTGATAATCCCTTCATTTCCCATCTGATCCGAGAGAATACTCGCCTCAAGCATCTTTTATTACAGCCGTATACTGGCTGCTTAATGGAATGAAGGGTGCCTCCCATCCCATTCGCAATCTGAACAGATACTCCTCTCGCAATAATAACGGGGATGCTTTCGGTGATCAGGGAGGAGAAGAGGGTGGTAGGGGGTTGGGGGTGGGGGGTTCCTCAGGCTCAAAATAGATATAATAAATTATAATGGGCCTGCTCTCGGGGGATGAAGGAATAAGTCGGAGCCACTCGGAAAGCAGAGGATATGGCACTGAATGGGAAATCAATGTTCATGATGAGGTATTCGTAAGGGTCGAGCCTGAAAAGGAGTCATCAGTCCCCTGATAATCCACAGTTAGAATGGGGTTTCTCTCCAAACAGGGACTCTTTTGTGCTTGGAATGGTTTTCAGAAAAAAAATAAAAAATTCTTTTGGAAATATCCTATAGGGAAATGAAGGAAGCTGAGAAATGTGATGACATACAATATATCATTGAATAGGCCATTTAATCTTTCCCTTTTTTATCTGACTTTACTTTTATGTTCATTTGAACATTGATCAATAGCAGTAAATGCAATTTTTTAGTCATGATGGCTTAGGTCGGTAACATACTTCCGGTGTATTCTCAGATTCAGACTAAAACTTTGAAATTTTGATTATATACATAAATATTTGTCCATTGTATTTCATTGTTTCTACATAATTATTCTTAGCCGTAGTACATGCGCTGCTAGGTGGATTTGCAGCAGACTTTATCAGTCGTCGCTATGTTGAATGATCCTAGTTTTGTGGACCTGCCAGGGTAATATCTTTCTTTATTTCGGGACGCTATATATAGTTTAACCCATACAGACGATTGGGCGCATGTCTTAAACCGGTAATTACTTCAAACCTATAAGAAACACCACCGACACACTTCAGAAAAATTACTTTCAAGTGGAATCTTAGTCAATATGATAGCTTATACCTGTTCAGAAATGCAACAAAATAGTTAATGTGATCATACACTTAGACAAGATGAAATAAAAAAGGAGTTGCGACAGTTATGAGCACATTATGCAGCTTCGAGACCTAGTTAGAATTCGTATAAATTATTTTATGAAAATAGATTATTGAAATTTAGTATTCAAGACTGAACAAAATACTTTCAGTGTGTCAGTTATAGTTGAAAAAGTGAATTTAGAAAATGGTTTATTACTAAATATATGTGTAGAACTAATATTAAGGGTTGTCTTTTTGAACAGATTGAATTTAAAGCCTAGCCACAGCAAAATATTTGATATAATATAATTAAATACCTGTAATAAATGAGATGGATCATCATCCAGGCCAATGATACTGGAGCTCCATTTTTCTTTAGATCCCATTATTTCCTTCTCACGATATAGTCTTAAAAAGTCCGCCACGAAGGACTAAGCAGATTTCCCACGTGCGTCACGTATTTGCATTTATCTCAAAATATAAGAGTTCAATGAGAACAATATTCGGTATTTAGGAATAAAATAAAGTGCTTAATAATATAATAGCGTATTGTTAATATGGTATGAGTTGGAGTGGGGGTTTACTGAAGGCCAAAAACTAAAAAAAGGCAAATATCTTGGTTAATATTAAAGATAGTGAAAAAATACACAATACAATATTTATAGAACATTACATTTGCAGTAAGATAGGTTCTATATACTTTTTCGAATAGATGCATAATAATCTAGATATTAAGAATTTTCAAAGTTCCCCCTCTAAACCCCCCCTCCCCCACAGTCCGATTTCAGTCATTAACGAATTAACGAACTTGATCTTTATTTATGCATAAAACTGTTAAATATCAAGTTTGGTAACGATCAAACAAAAATTACGACCGCTAACAGAACAGTTAACAGACATATATATATATATATATATAAATATATATATATATGTATTTTTTTTTGCCTGTATATATATATACAATTTTCAACGGACCTCATTTTCGTCATCTCCTAGGTAGGATCGATGGGCATTGGAGGAAATTTTTTGAAAATTGTGTCATGAGTACGACCTCAATAGCTGATTTCCCTTAAGAGAAATCTGCTAATTCACTATGTTTAGTTCACACAACGTCTTGGGCTTCCATCCTAGTGTCATACGAACTGTTTGTTACACGGTCTTAAACATTTAGCTAAAGCTCTCGTGTAGCCCACTTATGTCATATTAACCGTTAGCTGTAATATCGTGAACCATTTCATTCCAAGCTTAAATACCAAATATGGCTTTTATTTAACGATTACTTTGTGAGACACATGCAAATGCTTAGAGTGATGACGTTATATATTAGGCTTTTCGTTCTTTAGTCAAAAATGTTTATATTATCTATACCATATTTGATATTTAGCCATTTCAGACAAGACCATATTTGTTATTGGCACTAATCGGACCTGGAATAGTGGTGGTTAAGAGAGGGGGAATCAGAAAATTCAAAATATCTTCGTTAGCATGAGTCGGATCATAAAACATTATAGAACCAATCTTGTTAAACTTTCGATATTTTATTATCGTTTACTATGCATTTTTTGGTACTTCAAGTATTAAGAGTTATTCGTACTTTTTTGTTTTCTACCTACTGTACCCCCCCCTTCTCCTCGTCGGTTTTATACGTATAAATCGAGAATACCTGGAGATATGAGATCATAAGTGCTATACCATCACTTGGAAAATCTGCTTAGTTTGGGAAATCACCCCCTGCGTGACGCACTTTTCTTTTCCATTGGGCCATTCTTGCTACAGATATACCCCTGGAGATTAAGTGAAGAAATAATGTTTTGGTGTGAGACTTATAGATCATAGGCTTGAGTATGGATTAGGTGGGTGAGTAAGTCCCCTAAGATGTGTAAGAGGAAGAGACTGGGATGGAATGAAGAAGGTGGATGCTGAGGAAAGGTAGTTTAATTTTCGCCTCCTGGCTCTGTGTATGAGGAGAGGCGTGCATGTATAGGCCGATAAATAATGCATGTTTCCTTTGCCCTTCCTCCGCTCTTAGATGTGTAATCAGGTTTGAGGCAGTGCTAAATGGACACAGCCCCCCGTCCCCCTGTCAAGCTCTCTACTTTGATTTCTCCCCTTTGATCCACTCCTCCCTCCTAAAGCCTTCCACGGACTTGCCGGACAAATATTATCCCCCCCCCTCCCAAGTCCCTTCATCAACCCTCTCGCTTCTACTCTCGCCCTTTTCGGATCTCCTGTCCAGGACCGAATCGGTAACCCCTCCCGACATCTCCTCAACGGGACTTCTCTGAAAGCATTCTATACCCTCTCCAAAAGATCCCTTTCCGTCTTTAATTATTCCTAGGTAGAAAGGGATACTGCTCAAAGGGCTTAGGAATATATTATTCGCTGCTAGGTAGCTTCCTGATGACTTGTAGATACACTTACACTCCGCTAGTGCTACCTCTTTAAATTTGTTTATTCGTGATGAGTTCCTTTTATGTCAACTCTACCGAATAAAAGTCCATCAACCACTTTCCATTATTTTAACAATTTTCCCTTACAGGAAATCAACTATTCAGATTGAGGTAATTTTCGAAAAATGTCTTCAAGAGTCAGTTGATCCTACCTAGGAGGTCTGTTCATAATTATATATATATATATATATATATATATATATAGAGAGAGAGAGAGAGAAAGAGAGAGAGAGAGAGAGAGAGAGAGAGAGAGAGAGATCTTAGGGGGCACTGGTGGCCAAGCGGGTTTAGGAGTGAGTGAGTACACTCCCATTACCCTCAGTAAAATGATAGTAAAAATCGGTGCTTGTTCGATCCCAGGGCTATCTGAGCCCCATATTTGGATTACTAACAATTATGACTCGCATAGACCCCCTTCCACTGGTAAGCGACAGAGTAACTGGCCCCAGACCCAGGCACAATGGGCCTCGTCAGTCTACTGGAGAGATACCCTGTTGCATTGCATGTCCTCCTTGGTTAACGGGGGTTGTATGTTGAGTCCATCTCTCACTATATTAAACTATGATTTATGAATCCCTTGAGTTTCGCTCGGGGGCAGCTAAAGATCGCAAAGGTATATGATGCCAACCGGAATATCGGTCGCAATTCTTGCCTTATCGTAACCAAATCGATATATTAGCGTTTCATGCAAAACTAAAAACCAATGGTTAAAATCTGACAAGGGCCAGATTAGGCCTGGGGGGGGGGGTAGAGGGAAGAGGACTTCGAAACATCCCCGTTATCGTACGTCAAATAGAAAATTGTATAGAATCAATCTTATTGTAAATTTAATTGTCTTCCAATGTTATTGTATACGTATTATATGTATCATGAATATTAACCGAGGAATTTGGATTTTTTTTTGTTTTCAGCGTTCAGTAAACTCCCACTCCAACTCATGTCATATTAACGTTAAGCTGTTATAATCTGACCTCTTTATTCTAAGCTTCAATATCAAATATTGTTTTCACGAGACATCTATCATTCATGCTATAAGAGATTATTGTTAATATGACTTTAGTAGGTGAGGGGCTTTACTGATGGTTGATAACTAAAATATGGAACTATCTCGATTAATATTCAATATGGAGAACACATGTATATAACAACATTTATAAAAAATTAAATTTTCAATAAGATCGTTTTCTCTCGTCTAAACTCCCCCTCCCACATTTACGATTATAGCCATTTACAAACTTAATCTTCATTTTACCAAAAATTCTTCAAATATCGATTTTGGTAACGATCAGACAAAACTTGTGAACACTAGAGCGTTAACAGATAAATATGTAGATAGATAGATTATATATATATATATATATATATATATATATATATATATTTATATATTTTCATATAATTTTGAAGGGCTTCATTTTGGTCATCTCCTAGGCAGGACCGACGGACGTTTGAGGACATTTTTCGTACAACCTCAATAGCTAACTTACCCTAAGAGAAATCTGCTAAAATTGTGTTCGGCTACGACTCTTGACTACGAATCATCTCCCTGCTATTATTATATGTGAGAAAAAGTGCATGAGATGAAAATGAATTAAGCTGGCCTTTTCTATGACTTGCAGCACACTTCCTAAAACCATTCTCCGCTAGACATGCTTCCCTCTTCCCAGCCAGAGAAAATCCATGCTGGCCACGTCATAACAGCCCCACCACAGCTTGAATATCTCATTTACTTCCAATCTAATTCTATTCTGGTCGCATTAAATTAATTGACGTATTTCACTCAGGCATTATGTAACACTCTAGCAGTAAATTTAACATCTTTTCACATCTTGATCTTTTTTTAAAGGCAAAGTCTAAGTTTGAAACCTATTTTTGAAAATACCAATCGCCCATCAAACCTGAGTATAAATTACATTACGTAGTTTAGTAAATTATTTCTTATAGCGCATCTTAACGTTAGATCTACTAGTCGACTATCTGGTTTTTTATAGTGGTCCTATCAACTATTCTTCAAGTTTTCCCAGCCCAGTTCTTGGTATAATGGCATCCATTTGCTGGCTCAACCATTGGCTAATGAGTTAAAATTAATAAACATTCGCAATTTCTTACGTTAGATTTTTCAGAGAGGAATAGTGTTTCCATTCAAAGATATTCTTAACACATTTCAATAAGAAGCAAAGGGATTTTAATTTCTTGCTTAATTCTTCAATATGATTGAACTAGTCATGGTGTTTATCCCCAGTCAATCCTATTGTATTTGTTTTTCCCGGGTTTCTTCAGGAAAAGGAGCTATTGAGGTTGATCAGATGACAAAATAACACACACATTTCTTCAAAGCTATGCGGATCATAGTAAATTAGGGCCCAAGTCCGTCACGCAGGTGCTGCGTTAACTAAGTAGATATCCCACGTGTGCCAGGTATTTGCATTTATCTCAAAACGTAAAAGTTCAATGAGAACAATATTTGGTATTTAGGCTTCAAATAATGTGCTTCATAATATAACGCCTTGACTGAGTAGGGCAGTTAGGAAACAAATGTCTCGTCTAAATAAAAACTGTATGTATACTAGTTCCATTGCTGCTCGTGATCTAAACGTATAAAAGGAAACCACTTAGGATTTGCATAATGAGTAATAATATTTTTAACACAATTACATAGATAAAAAATGGCATGGAAGTAAAACAATGTTAAGATCCATTTTACAGATCATAATTTACATTTTTATTTGATTTTTTAAATAAGGATTTTTCCTTTCGGAAGTCAGGTTGCAATCAGAGACTGTTTCCCGATATCACACGCATTATCTCCTACTAACAGGAAGAATAAAACATAAGCACGAATTCCCTTTGAAGTTAATCCTTTCACCTCCCAATTCTATAGCTAATTCACAAATAATGGAGGTTAAATGAGCATATAAGCCTACAGTTCCTCTTTCATGTCTGCAGTTAATCAGCCCAAAAGTCAAACTCTGTTAGCTCCTGTGTATTATTATACTCAGTTTCGAGGGTATTCAATAATTCCTTAAGACGTTATTTCTTTAATCTTTGAGTGAAACAAAAGAAATTATTTTCTTAAGGCGAAATACACTTCCTGTACAATATAGCTTCTAACATACACGCACATTCTGACATGATTTGTGTGTTTTTGTGTCAAGCAGATATTCATGATCTTGGACCGTCTAAACGAAGAAACTGCAAGGGCCGAGGTAATAGCTACATACAGAAATTAACTGCCAGACTATGGCTATATATATAATTGAATTGTGTAGCATCATCAGTGAAATCATCGAGATGCGTGGGAACGAGAGAATCAAATTGGAGACGATAGGAAAGGTTGAATTCTGATATAAAAAGTCAGTCACGCAGGTGGTGCGTAAAGTAAGCAGGTTTCCCAAGCTCTGGATTGTGATCCGTTGGTGATCTCATTTCACCATCTATTACCTACCTAGTCCTCCCGCAGCAAGAAGCCCATGTAAACAGATAAAAACGTTAGTTGAACTTATACTTAAAGTAAAAATAGGATTGGTAGAAATGGGGGTTTACAAAACTCTAAAAAAATACAAATAACTAAAGAAAACATGTAAAAAATCATAGCTGGAGAAAATAAAAATTCTAACAATATTGGTTATGTAGAAGTTTTCGAACAGACTCATAGTAACCAACATATTTTGAATTTTTAATTACTCCCCATTCTACCCCTCCATACCACCCTCACCCCCTCTGGTCTGATTCAGCTATTAACCAACTTGATCTTCTATATATATATATATATATATAAAATCCAGATAGTCGACTAGTAGAACTAACGTTAAGATGCGCTATAAGAAATAATTTACTAAAATACTTAATGTAATTTATACTCAGGTTTGATGGGCGATTGGCATTTTGATTGGTATTTTGAAAAATAGGTTTCAAACTTAGACTTTGCCTTTAAAAAAAGATCAAGATGTGAAAAGATGTTAAATTTACTGCTAGAGTGTTACATAATGCCTGAGTGAAATATGTCAATTAATTTAATGCGACCAGAATAGAATTAGATTGGAAGTAAATGAGATATTCAAGCTGTGGTGGGGCTGTTATGACGTGGCCAGCATGGATTTTCTCTGGCTGGGAAGAGGGAAGCAGGTCTAGCGGAGAATGGTTTTAGGAAGTGTGCTGCAAGTCATAGAAAAGGCCAGCTTAATTCATTTTCATCTCATGCGCTTTTTCTCAGATATAATAACAGCAGAGAGACGATTCGTAGTCAAGAGTCGTAGCCGAACACAATTTTAGCAGATTTCACTTAGGGGAAGTTAGCTATGGAGGTTGTACGATAAATGTCCTCAAATTATATGAATATATACCTATATATATATATATATATATATATATATATATATATATATACACTCACACACACACACACACACACACACACACACATATATATATATATATATATATATATATATATATATATATATATATATATAAAAGATCAAGTTGGTTACTAGCTGAATCAGACCAGAGGGGGTGAGGGTGGGGCGGAGGGTTAGAATGGAGAGTAATTCAAAATTCAAAATATATTGGTTACTATGAGTCTGTTCGTAAACTTCTACATAACCAATGTTGTTAGAATTTTTATTTTCTCCAGCTATGATTTTTTAAATGTTTTTTTTAGTTATTTGTATTTTTTTTAGAGTTTTGTAAACCCCCATTTCTACCAATCCTGTTTTTACTTTAAGTATAAGTTCAACTAACATTTTTATTCGTTTACATGGGCTTCTTGCTGCGGGAGGAATAGGTAGGTAAGAGATGGTGAAATGAGATCACCAACGGATCACAATCCAGAGCTTGGGAAACCTGCTTACTTTACGCACCACCTGCGTGACTGACTTTTTATATCAGAATTCAACCTTTCCTATCGTCTCCAATTTGATTCTCTCGTTCCCACGCATCTCGATGATTTCACTGATGATGCTACACAATTCAATTATATATATAGCCATAGTCTGGCAGTTAATTTCTGTATGTAGCTATTACCTCGGCCCTTGCAGTTTCTTCATTTAGACGGTCCAAGATCATGAATATCATGTGAGAATGTGCGTGTGTGTTAGAAGCTATATTGTACTGGAAGTGTATTTCGCCTTAAGAAAATAATTTCTTTTATTTCTCTCAAAGATTAAAGGAATAACGTCTTAAGGAATTATTGAATACCCTCGAAACTGAGTATAATAATACACAGGAGCTAACAGAGTTTGACTTTTTGGCTGATATACTGCAGACATGAAAGAGGAACTGTAGGCTTATATGCTCATTTAACCTCCATTATTTGTGAATTAGCTATAGAATTGGGAGGTAAAAGGATTAACTTCAAAGGGAATTCGTGCTTATGTTTTATTCTTCCTGTTAGTAGGAGCTAATGCGTGTGGTATCGGAAAACAGTCTCCGAGTGCAACCTGACTTCCGAAAGGAAAAATCCTTATTTAAAAGATCAAATAAAAATGTAAATTATGATCTGTAAAATGGATCTTAACATTGTTTTACTTCCATGCCATTTTTTATCAATGTATTTGTGTTAAAAATATTATTACTCATTATGCAAATCCTAAGTGGTTTCCTTTTATACGTTTAGATCACGAGCAGCAATGGAACTAGTATACGTACAGTTTTTATTTAGACGAGACATTTGTTTCCTAACTGCCCTACTCAGTCAAGGCGTTATATTATGAAGCACATTATTTGAAGCCTAAATACCAAATATTGATCTCATTGAACTTTTACGTTTTGAGATAAATGCAAATACCTGGCACACGTGGGATATCTACTTAGTTAACGCAGCCCCTGCGTGACGGACTTGGGCCCTAATTTACTATGATCCGCATAGCTTTGAAGAAATGTCTGTGTTATTTTGTAGTCTGATCAACCTCAGTAGCTCCTTTTCCTGAAGAAACCCCGGAAAAACAAATCCAATAGGATTGACTGTGGATAAACGCCATGACTAGTTCAATCATATTGAAGAATTAAGCAAGAAACTAAAATCCCTTTGCTTCTTATTGAAATGTGTTAAGAACATCTTTCAATGGAAACACTATTCCTCTCTGAAAAATCTAACGTACGAAATTGCGAATGTTTATTCATTTTAACTCATTAGCCAAATGTTGAGCCAGCAAATGGATGCCATTATACCAAGAACTGGGCTGGGACAACTGAAGAATAGTTGATAGGACCACTATATAAAACCAGATAGTCGTCTAGTAGATCTAACGTTAAGATGCGCTATAAGAAATAATTTACTTAAATATATAATGTAATTTATACTCAGGTTTGATGGGTGATTGGTATTTTCAAAAATAGATTTCAAACTTAGACTTTGCCTTTAAAAAAAGATCAAGATGTGAAAAGATGTTAAATTTACTGCTAGAGTGTTACATAATGCCTGAGTGAAATATGTCAATTAATTTAATGCGACCAGAATAGAATTAGATTGGAAGTAAATGAGATATTCAAGCTGTGGTGGGGCTGTTATGACGTGGCCAGCATGGATTTTCTCTGGCTGGGAAGAGGGAAGCAGGTCTAGCGGAGAATGGTTTTAGGAAGTGTGCTGCAAGTCATAGAAAAGGCCAGCTTAATTCATTTTCATCTCATGCGCTTTTTCTCAGATATAATAACAGCAGAGAGATGATTCGTAGTCAAGAGTCGTAGCCGAACACAATATTAGCAGATTTCACTTAGGGGAAGTTAGCTATGGAGGTTGTACGAAAAATATCCTCAAATCATATGAATATATACCTATATATATATATATATATATATATATATATATATATATATATATACACTCACACACACACACACACACACATATATATATATAAGATCTATCTATCTACATAATTTTTAATTCTATAGTGGTCGCAAGTTTTGTCCGATCGTTACCAAACTCGATATTTAAACGTTTTTTGGAGAAATGAAGATCAAGTTCGTATTGGCTAAAATCGTAAATGTGGGAGGAGGAGTTTAGAGGAGAAAACAATCTTATTGAAAATTTAATGTTTTATAAATGTTATATACATGTGTTCTTCATATTGAATATTAATCGCGATAGTTCCATATTTTAGTTATCAACCATCAGTAAAGCCATATTAACAATAATCTCTTAAAGCATGAATGATAGATGTCTCGTGAAAACAATATTTGATATTGAAGCTTAGAATAAAGAGGTCAGATTATAACAGCTTAACGTTAATATGACATGAGTTGGAGTGGGAGTTTACTGAACGCTGAAAACTAAAAAAAATACAAATTCCTCGGTTAATATTCATGATACATATAATACTTATACAATAACATTGGAAGACAATTAAATTTACAATAAGAATGATTCTATATAATTTTCTATTTGACGTACGATAACGGGAATATTTCCTCTCCCCCTCTATCCCCACATCACATATTCATGTCAGATTTTAGCCGTTAACATACTTGGTTTTTAGTTTTGCATGAAACGAGTATATATCGAGTTTGGTTACGATAAGACAAAAATTGCGAGAGCAGAAGCGGTAACAGACAAATATATATATATATATATATATATATATATATATATACACTCTCACAAAATATATATTATTCTGAACTGACCTCATTTTCATCCTCTCCTAGGTAGGGTCAAACGACATTGGAGGAAATGTTTCGAAAATCGCGTCATGAGCACAACCCCAATAGCTGTTTTCCCTAAAGGGAAATCTGCTAAAAATATATGGTTTAGATTTAGTAAGAGGAACCTAATTTAAGCTGTGTTTAACTGAAACAACTATCTTCTATTCAAGCCAACATGAAGTTAGCTTTGTAGGAGAGGCCGGAAGAGAGAGAAAATTAATTGGAATACGTAAAGCAAATTGTTCCGCACTCATTTAGAATACAATGCGACTGGATTAAGAGTCTCTACCGAACCAAATCTTTTTCTCAAAAATCTGTTGTGGACACATTAGGACTTAGTTTTCAACTAAACAATACAATGAACAATAGCCCGTCACCAAGGGGCTGCGTTAACTAAACAGATTTACAACGAGCATCAAGTATTTGCATTTACTTCAAAATGTAATAGTTTAATGAGAATAATATTTAGTATTTATACTTCAAATAAAGTGCTTCATGATATAACAGGTTTTCGTTAATATGAAATGAGTAGGAGTGGTGGTTTACTAATGGCCAAAAAATTAAATATGGAAATATCCGTTAATAATCAATTCAGATTTAACGAACTTCATAATATAATAGTTATTGTTAATATGGCATGAGAAAGAATGGGGGTTTACCGTAGGTCAAAAACTAGAAAAACGGAAATATCTCTGTTAATAATCAAGATATTGAAAAACGTACATAGCAACATTTATGGAACATAAAATGTTCAATATGATTTGTTCTATACTCTTTTTCGATCCGACTTATAACAACGGAGGAATTTTGATTTTTCAAAATTTTGTCTCTCTGAACCCCCCTTCCAACTTGTCCGATTTTAGCCGTTAACGAGCTTGATGAACCGCTTATATATTGAGTGTGGTAACGCTAAAAGAATAATTGCGACCGCTAGATCAGTAACAGAGTAAGAGTAATTCGACCAAATGCTGCTAGGTGGAACTCCCGGAGAATGGTACCAACAGCGAGGAAGTAAAAGGTGTCTTCAGGTTCCTCGAGGTTGCACAGTCACCAGTTGGCGGTGCCATGTCTAACCAAGGTTTCTTGCTCAAGTCGAGAGTTTTTGTCATGGTTCTGGCTATTGCTCTCATATAGTGGAGATTATATTAAATAATTCAGTGTGAAATGAGAGTTCTTCGTATAAATCATGGAATTGTACAACGGCAAGGTTTTGTTTAAATTTATCATTTTTTTCTACTGTAATTACACCAGTAATTTCTTTACAATATTGTTATTCTCACTGATAGGGGTTTTGAAAAATTCATCTTTGGGAAGGATTACTGTTTTACAAATTTCAGCTACGTTCTCGTTTCAGAATATTTCTCTCTTTATAACTTTTAATACCAGTTTCTCTGTTAGCCTGTCATCATGAGTCGAAAAATTCTATATTCCCAACCTTGTTACAAATTTAATTTCTACATATAATGTTTTATACATTTTAGCAGATTTCCCTTAAGGAAAATCAACTATTGAGGTCGTATTCAGGACGCGATTTTCGAAAAATGTCTTCAAATGTCCATCGATCCTACGTAGGAGATGACGAAAACAAGGTCCGTTGAAAATTATATATATATATATATATATATATATATATATATATATGTTTTATCATTACCAAACTCGATATTTAAACGTTTTATGTAAAAAGACAGATGAAATTAGACCAGGGGGAGGGGGGTTTAGAGGGGGATTTTTGAAAAATTGAAATATCTCCGTTACTATACGTCGGATCGAAAATTTGTACAGAACCAATCTTATTGCAAATTAAATTTTCTATAAATATTGTTATATACATTTATTCTCTATCTTGAATATTAACTGAGATATATCTATGGTCGCTTCTATTCGTTCCCGCCGAAAGCTAGTTTAGTCGTTTCCGTAACTGATCGGCACTCCTATGGAGATTTCTCTATTGAATAACATTAAGTGGCAAATCTTCTTAGTTTACGTACCGTTAGTTTCTGACGGACGTTTCTTTATTTATCTCGATTATTAACCAATGTATTCGCACTTTTAGCAGATTTCCCTTAAGAGATAAGTACCTTTAATGTTCGTAAGTAGTAAATATATTAAATTAGTTGATGTCCTGGAGAATGTTTATTAGAAGGTAAAGGTTCCTTAGTGGGTCCAGTGATTCATGTTTATTAATCTAATGTGAGGAGAGTAGGGTCGTGTTTTTATTGATTAGAAGTAAATGAGATTTTCGACATGGGCTGCGGCTTTTATGACGTGGTCAGCATGGGATATTTGTTAGGTGGGAAGAGGGAGGAGACTATAAGGAGCGGAGAATGGTGTTAGGGTGTGTGTTGGGAATTAAGCCTGATAATGATTCAGCTGGTTCGGGGATCGGCTCCTGGGCTCTGCCTTGTTTAATGTGATTTGTCTTTTGGCCTGTAGTTGTGGCTGTTGTGGGCCAAATGGGATTGCGGCCTGCTGGCCCTTCCTTTTCCATTACTGGCGTTGGACCTGGTGGCCACCACCCGCGGCACACCTACCTATTTCAATTAGACCACTCCAACCCCCCACCCCCCACCTCCACTCTCATCCTCACCACCCAACTGTCTCCGCTCCCATCTTACATCCTCGACAATTGGATATCTTCTACTCTCTCCAATATACTAAAGGAAATTAACAGACTCCAAAACGAAAACTCTTTGTGGTCAGTGTGTCCATTGCCCTGTAATAATCTCCAAGGTTTCTATTTTAAGACCATATTTAATGCAAAACTCCGTCACTCGGGGGTTCATGCTAAATCACATGCTAATATTAAGTGAACAAAATAAAAACGTAAAGAGATATTAGTCAATCTTAATAACCTCCCAATAGAAAGCGTCTGAATTGTAAACAAACAAGTCAGCCAACCTCTTAGAGCTGGAGAGATAGATAAAAATATTGGTCACCGGAATGAAAAACAATTACGGAAATATTTCTGAATATAACATATTAATTTTATTGAAAACTATTCACTATATCTAATACTGAAATTTATAATGAATCAGAAAATTAAAGTAATCCAAACACTAAAGACGGGGGCTATCAACATCATTTGCATCTATTTCGTATAATAAAGGTATCTCTCCGTTAAAGCAGATATGCCCTAAATAAAAAATGGTTTTACAACCAATAATAGTGGGTATTTTATTTATTGATCTACAAGGCTTGGTTTTCGATGTGATGATTTTGTTTATTATTATTTACGTCCACTCTATGCTACTAGGGCCGAGTTATCTACAGGTTACCACCCTTTTCTAGCCAGGGTGGGCCCAAGGAGTTTATTTAATGAGTCTGTCACTAAATAAATTTCTACTGCCCAGGGCGGGAATCGAACCCGCCACTCTAGGTCTGCCATGCGAAATTGGGACCAACGCCCTAACTCGCACGGCCAACCTGAGCCCCGATGTGACGAAATGAATAAGGTTTCTAATATTCAGGGTCTTCAACTCATATTTGATCTTTACCACACTCGAAATGTATCCACTTCATGTATAACAGCCATGGGCAACCTTTGACATGTTGCGGGCCAAACTTTAGTGTGCTAATACGTATTGCGATCGTTATTTTTGTTTTGATCGTTACCGAACTTAATATTTAAACGTTTTATAGAAAAATAAAAATCAAGTTCGTTAATGGGTGAAATCTGACAGGAGAAGGGGGTTTAAAGGGGGAATTTCGAAAATTCTTAATATCTCCGTTATTATGCGTCGGATCGAAATATTATATTGAACCAATATTATTGCCAATATGCTCCTTCTATAGATGTTGTTATGTACGTTTTTTTCAATATCGTTACTATTAACCGAGATATTTGCATTTTTTAGTTTTCGGCCTTCAGCAAACGATCACTCCTACTCGTGTCATATTAACAATAAGCTGTTGTATTAAGAAGCATTTCATTTGAAGTCTAAATACCAAATATTATTCTCCTGAACATTTACATCTTTCATGTAGGAAATCTGCTTAGTTTACGCAGCTCCTACTTGACGGACTTTTTTCATTCTGGCTACTGAAATTCATTATGATGGCGCTTAACAGCGACTAGGGCTTATGAACGACAGAAACGTAATACGGTAGCTATGAGCTTCTATGGCCTTCTCATTTTAAAACTTATTTTATCTCAGACTCCTTTGTCAATAAAGCCGAATGTAATTTTTTTTCCCCTACGTTGTTCTTCTGCGATCATTTTCTTTTGATAAGCCGGTTCATTACAGAGCCTTTGATTACATTTATTTCATTAGTCGATTGGACATGGTATCGGCGGAGGGGATTGGGAGAGCCTCCAACCCCTGTCTGTACTAACGTGTGATTGCTAAATTCAATTCTCTTTACTCCTTTATTTTGCAGCTTCTGATAATTGCATTTCATTGAGACCGCCTGTTAAAAAAATGAAAATACATCGCTCCCGGGTATTGCATATATATATATATATATATATATATATATATATATGTATTTTTTTCTTCTTTTTTTCCATTGGCATGATGACCCTCTGTTTTTCTGTTCAAAGCGTTGAACCATGGGGCCAAAAATATAAACTCCTAATTTTTTCTATTTAATATTATTTTCTTTAATTTCTCCCTCTGCTCCTTTTGAAGGGATGTTCCAGAAATATATCAAGAAAACCAGGAAATATCATTTTATACAAACATAAAACGTATTTTCTTGCTATGTTCTGAAACTATAACTAAATTATTTTTTAATAGAAACTCACCTACTATCTATACATTTTTACCATACTGTATTTCCTATATTTGTTATTACTTTATGCATAAATGAAATTTTTTAGTTGTTTCGGGGTCGATGAGGCTTCCTATAAAAAAATGTATAGGGAGATGCCCCTTCGCCCCATTTGTGAATTTGTGAGAGTGGACTGTATAGTAAAAGAAGGGTGGTGTAAATAATAAAGAATGAATGGATATAATAAAATATAATGAAGTAATATTAATGATAATAACAAATAATGAAATTAAATTGTTAGGACTCTGGAACTTTTAATGATTAACGGTAAATCCAAGTGGTGAGCTGCTGTGGGTTGGTTGAAGCTAAATGTGGAGCTGGTTGCTGCAAAATGTCCATTATTGGGTTGTGCGAGTTGGCTTCGATGAGTGACTAGGTTGTTACATAACTGTGAGTACTCACTTTATTTATTGTTCGTGGTTCTTCTCCTTCTTGGTTCTTCCCCGCTTCTCGACTTCATCGCCCGACGGGCCCTTTTTCGCCTACTCGTGCATTTTGAGGGTTTTTTTAACCTCGATAATGAGACCTCTCCTTTACGTGCCGCACTAGGCTCCCATCTTGTTCCCGCCTTCTTGCCCTTTCCTGTCGGTTCCCCTCGTGGCTGGAGGTCCCCAGTCCAGGGCAAGGATGAGTGGACAGTGGAGACGTCATCGATGTCGCGCGCCTGCTTTACCCTTCGAGGACTTGATTCTTCCGCGAACATTAGTTTTGTAATAACAATTAACAACAGTAACAGCATTTCTCACAGTCTCTTTTGAAGAAGAATATATTTGATCTTATATGAAGAAGGTTATTTTTTTTACACCAAACAATATATTAAAAAAAAACAATTTTACTATGTTTATATGGAAACAAGATAAATAAAACCTATTTGTACATTATTATCTATTTGTATAAATGTATGAAGAATGAACCAACTAGATAAGTCAATTTGTATATTACTGGAGAACAAGTTTAATATTTCATTCACATCTTACTTCCATTGAATACACATAATAATGCAACTTTTTAGACAATAGAACTTGAGGAATCTAATTATAGCTATACAATTAAGATATATATATATATATATATATATATATATATATATATATATATATATATATATATATATATATATATAATTTTGAACGGACCTTATTTTCGTCATCTACAAGGTGGGATCGACGGACATTTGAGGAAATGTTTCGAAAATCGTGTCGTGAATACAACTTGAAAAGTTGATTCCATTAAGGGACACCTACTGAAGAGGCTATAAAACAGCATTTATAGGACATTAAACTTGGAAGAAGATTGCTATGAACTATAAGTCGTCCTATTTCAGGCAATAACGAACTTGATCTTCAGTTTTTTTTTCATAAAACGTCTATATTTAACTTTTTAACCTTCTCCAGTACTTCTCCAGCGACCCTAACTTTGGAATTGTCAATGGAACGTAATACTTTTTTTGACGGATTCTTGTAGAAAATCAAATACTACAACGAGTTTATATCAGTACATTTTTCGATTTGACGCATCCTTTAGCCGTTAAATGCACAAATCTTTATTTCAGAAACGCCACGTTTTATTGAAAAAATGCTGCGACATGAAAGTTGTAGCCGAGAAAATTAGCATTGAAACGAGTCTATGGGAAGAGGAATGAATTCTGAAAAAAACAACAAAAAAAAACGAAATAACGCAAAGTACTCATGATGATTCCTTGAAAGATACCGCACCGTTTTTTTTTTTTTACAGGGAGCTATGCAGGTGGAAAAATGTATTACTTTTACAAATAATTACTACGGAATCAGTTAAAAATAAATTATGTATATAATATATATATATATATATATATATATATATATATATATATATATATATATACAATTTTGAATGAACCTCATTGTCGTCGTCTCCTGGTTGTGATTGATTAACACTTGAAGAAATGTTTTGAAAGGGAAACCAGATAAAATTCTAATATCTCGATTAACATTAAATATTGGAAAAAAAGGCATATAACAACATTATTGGACATTAAATTTGCAATAAGTTATTAGTAAGTCAGTCGCAATATTTTTTTGATCGAAACACGATATTTAAACGTTACAGTAGGAGGGAGTTTTAGAGGTGAGGGATAGCATAATTTGGTTAGGAAACGGTTAGTTGCACGGCGAACCCTCGTCCACGCCAAATTCTTAATGTACGTTACATCCTTATAAATCGGTCAACCTCTTTAAATTTCTGCTTCCTTCTTAAATACCAGTTAGAAAATTTTTTTTTTTTAAATTTATTTATTTGAATACATCTTCCATTGCCACATGGCATATTACATGTATGATTACGTTTACATACATTTTTATTTTACAATATATACACGTTAACCAACTATCTACTCAAATATAATACAAACAAAAATAATAAAATAAAATATTAAAATGAGTAAGATATTACAAATAAAATTAATGAAAAATAAAAAAAATGAAATAATAATAACAAAATGAAAAAATAAATAAATAAATAAAATAAGAACAAAAAAAAACAAATCATAGATATATTGAATTATCATTCCCTTTCCTCACAATCAACTTTACATTCTAATGCATTTTTGCTAGATCAATATCTATACTTTTAATAAACTTTATAAGTTCTTTATTATATTTGTGAAATATAATATGAGGTGGTTCTGGCCAATTACCTCCTTTTAAAATTATGTTTATTATTAAATTTGATCTATTTTGATTAAATGTTGTAGTCATAATGTATATTTAAAAACGTTTGTGTTGTCAGGAAGTCGCAAGTACATTTGTCATTGTCTTGAATTTTAAATCTTGTTAAATAATGTCCTGTCTGTCCATGTTCCTTTAGAAATTGTGTGCATTTGTGATGGTGGCTCTTAATTGTGTTGCAGTTGTAAGAAAGTAATTTATGCACTTAGGTATAAAGTAGTTAACTGCATTCATCAATTCCTTAGCTCCAGTCTCTTAATCTCCGTTTTACGTAGTTTATCTCATAAAACAGTTAGTAACTTGTTGGGCTTGTTATGAGTATTGGAGGCAATGAAGGCTGGATTGAGTGTTGATATTGGTAATTGGTAGGTGTAGCTTGGATGGAGAGGGTGTATATGGGCCAACGAGGGATACCTGTTGCAGCCCCAGATTTTTCTCCCCAGTCACGAGTTTAAGCCAGTTTAATCGGAGTTTGGCCAGGGCCGGTCAGCCTGTCAATTAACCCCCGACACCGCTCGAGGGTTGCCCAGTAATTGACCAATATTTACCGCAGACCCCCCCCCCCTCCCATTCCCGATATCCCTTTCCATCCCGTCAACCCTCCACTCGGGTTTTTTTCCCCGCGTTTTTTTTCCCACCTCACCGTATAATTACTGTTTTTGTTACGTTGCAGTTAATTTTTAATCTCTTGTAACTGTTCGACAACACAAATATTACTAGCAATACACCTCCCCTTCCTACCTTTTCTTTTTTAATCCAGTTCCGAACAAAGTGATACCTGTCTGTTAACTAATTTACATCGGAAAAAAAAGTTCATCCATATTGTACTTCGGCTGGCTTTTATGGTGAGAAAGTAAATTGAGAATTTCCATTCTTTCATTCCATCCATTTAACACCAAATATTTAATGAAACATTTTCCTTTTGAGTTGTCAATTTTAATTGCCTAATATCTGAATCGTGTCAGATACTAATAACCTGGGTATTTCTACGATGTACAAGTATCATTAGGTACATATACAAGAACACTAACTCTATTAGCGCTTCCGTTTACCTTGACCATTGGAATAAAAGTTCTTTTTGCTTAGCTACTGCTTTACTATGATATTACCATCACTCAAAAAAGATCTCACCATTGACTTGATTCAGAAAAATATATTGTGTTCTTTAAGGTCTTCAGCGTCATATCGTGAAGCCCAGCCAATGTTGAGACACACACTTAGAGACCGAGAGAGAGAGAGAGAGAGAGAGAGAGAGAGAGAGAGAGAGAGAGAGAGAGAGAGAGAGAGAGAGAGAGAGAGAGAGAGCATAAGCAACTCACCATTTTAAATTATTATAATATGAATATTATACATAGACTTCAACTGGTACTATTTGTATACTTATAATTACTTTCAGAAGAAAGTCAAAGCAGTTTCAGACGTTTCTGTAGCTCTCAGCTTAGCAGATATGAATGTGTACCTTTACATACACACACACACACACACACACACACACACACATGCTTCGCTCACTTAAGAATTTCTGTTTTGCACAATAATTAAGAACTACTCATCAACTCCGGTACAATATTTTTGTATTAATCACTTACTCACCAAATCAACTACAATAACTAAGAATTACTTACATACAATAATTAAGAACTACTCACCTACCAAGTTACAATAATTTTGCATTAGTCACTTACTCACCTAATCAGCAACAATAACTAAGAATTACTCAAGTACAATAAATAATTAAGAACTACTGACCTACTCAGGTACAATATTTTTTAATTACTCAGTTACTCGCCTAATCAACTACAATAATTAAGAATTACTGAGATACAATAATTAAGAACTACTCACCTACCAAGTTAAAATAATTTTACACTAATCACTTACTCACCTAATGAGCTAGAATAATTAAGTATTACTCACGTATTCAGGTACAATAATTTTGAATTACTCAGTTAATTGCCTAATCAACTACAATAATTAATTACTACTCTCCTACCAAGTTACAATAGTTTCCCATTAATCACTTACTCATCTAATGAGCTAGAATAATTAAGTATTACTCACGTATTCAGGTACAATAATTTTGAATACCTCAGTTAACCACCTAGTCAACTACAATACTAAAGAATTACTCGCTTACTCAGTTATAATAAATAAGAATTATTCACCTACTAAGTTACAATAATTAAGAACTACGTACTTACGTCTGCAATAATTAATTAGTCACATAATCAAATGCAATACTTAAAAATTACTCTCCTATTCCTCTACAATATTAAGAATTACTTACTCACAATTATTGAGAATCCCATATCTACAATAATTGAAAATTACTCACCTACAATAATTAAGTATTACTCATCTACAATACAATAAGAAGGAATAAATCTCCTACTAAGGTATTATGTAATTAAAATAACTCAATTAACCACCTAGAATAATTAAAAATTAAACAATTATTCATAGGAAATGATTGAGAATTACCAGTTTCACGGACATTACGATAAATGGAAAATTACATGAAAGGGATACTCGCATTCTATTAGAACAGTTTGTGATAGACTATGACACTTATTGAAGAGTTGTTTCTAATAATTAAGAGTTTAAAATGTCCTCATTAATACATTCTAATCAAAAGGAGAGGGGAAAGAGATTGTTGATGTAGCAACATAAGATGGCATTGGGAAGATAAGCCGAGGATGAAGGGAGTGACAGAGGTAGGTGAGTGGTAGGCAGGACTAGCCTAGGGGCAGGTCGTAAAAGCCGGCTCACTCCACACTCGTAAAGATATATATTTCTCACCTACTCCGCTAACTCTGTAATCGTGGATAATTGTCAAGGAAGGAAGTAGACATCCTTCAACAGGCCTCTCTATCCGCTACTGCTCTTACTAAACCAGAATACGACAGCCATTCGGTAAATGCAACTGGGGTAAATTAACGCTTTTCATATCAGCACGTTTTACTCCTTTGTACAAAGTAAAGGGAGTATTGTAATCGAAAAAATTTTACCAGATTTCCTTTAAGGGAAATCAGCTATTGAGGTCTAACTCATGACGAGATTTTTGAAACATTTCTTCAATTGTCCATCGATCCTGAAAATGAGGTCCGTTCAAAATTATATATATATATATATATATATATATATATATATATATATATATATATATATATATATTTGTCTGTTAACCCTCTAGCGGTCGCAATTTTTGTTTGATCGTTACCAAACTCGATATTTGAACGTTTTATGTAAAAAGACAGATCAAGTTTCTTAACGGCTGAATCGGACAATCGAGAGAGGGGGTTTAGAGGGGGATTATCGAAAATTCGAAATATCTCCGTTACTATACGTCGTATCGAAAAGGAGTATGGAATCAATATTATAGCAAATTAAATGTATTATAAATATTGTTATATAGATTTATTCCCTATCTTGAATATTAACCGAGATATTTGCATCACTTCTACTCATGTTACATAGGCAATACTCGATTATGTAACAGACCACATCGTTTGAAGCTTAAATACCAAATATTGTTTTCAAGAGACACTTATTATACAAGATATATGCAAATATGTTCTGGTAACCCCCCCCCTTCTTAAGTTTTTGGACTACTTTAATTTAATTGATTGAGATAAAAACTATTCATTATAAATTACACTACTAGAAATAGTAAATAGTTTTCAATCAAATTAATACGTTACATTCAGATATATTACATCAATTGTTTTTCTTTCTGGTAAGAAGTTGGTAGAACTGTTTGTTTACATTTCAGATGCTTTCCGTCTGGAGGTTTCTTATTTTCATTTGTATTTATTCACTTAATATTCACGGTGGTGTTGTGTTATCAGTATGTAGATTTATCTATTACAAAACTTCATGAGGGAAATCTGCTTAGTTTACGCAGCCCCTGCGTGACGGACTTTTGTGTTAATCACTTACTCATCGAATCAGCTATATCAATTATGAACTACTCACCTACTCAGGTACAATAATTGTGAATTACTTAATTACTCGCCTAATCAACTACAGTAATTAAGAATTACTCTCCTACTCAGCTACAATAATTAAGAATTACTTATGTACAATAATTATGAACTGCGCACCTACTCAGGTACTATAATTTTATATTAGCGACTTACTCACCTAATAAGCTACAATAATTAAAAATAACTCAGGTACAATAATTAAGAACTACTCATCATTTTGAATTAATCAGCTACAATACTAAAGAATTATTCACCTACTAACCTACAATTGTTAAGAATAAGAGAGAGTTAAGAAAAAGTCCGTCACGAAGGGGCTGCGTAAACTAAGCAGACTTCCCTCGTGAAGATTAAAAATAGATAAACCGGCATACTACTAGGTTGTACAAATTACGGAACAAAAAATGAACTAATGTAGAGCATAAACTAACTTCACGACTGCCACTACTTACATCAATTAACATTTATATAGGAATCGTTGTGAAATCATGATATTGAGCTCGAACAATGGGCCACAAATCACCAGATTCTAAGAGAGATAGGTGTCGGGGTGTTCACAACCAGCTGACCAGTCCAGCAACTTCCGCACACACCAATCTTGGGTCTTTTGAGGTTGTACTCATGACGCGATTTTCGAAAAAGTCTTCAAATGTATTGTCTGTTACCAATGCAGCGGTCGCAATTATTGTTTTATCGTTCTAGCTTACAATTTTTACGCTGGAAAGACACAGTGATCATCTCACTATAGTGCCTTTTCTATATTTCTCCCATAGTACGAGGCTATCTAAACTGAAATTTGAAATTTACTCTAGCAACGAGATTTCCAGGGCATCAGTTAAGTAAAAGTAAAATTCTGACCAATATAAGTGAGGGTTTACTCAATGCTGAAAATGAAAAAAAAAAAAAAAAAAAAGAAATACTAACATTTCCGTTTATATTCGAGTTAGAGAAAAAGTGTATATAATAAAATGTATAGAAAATAAAATTAGATAATTTGAATTTTCGGTTTCCCCCTCCCTTCTAATACCCCTCACCCCAGTTCATACTGACACACACACACACACAGATTTGTCAGTAACCGTAATTTTGTTTGATAATTCCCAAACACGATATACAAGCGATTTATTTAAAACTAAAGATCAAGTTCGTTACCGGATAAAACTGACCAGGGGAGGGGGGTGGGTTCAAAGAGGGAGAATTTGGAAAGTTCGAAATTTCTCCGTTATTATTCGTCTGTTCAAAAAAATCAAATGAACTAACCTTATTGTAAATCTGATTTTCGATAAATGTTGCTATATTCACATTTTCTCAAAGGTTAATACTAACCGATAAATTTGGAGTTTTTAGTTTTCAGCCTTCAGTAAACCCCCACTTCTACTCATGTCCTAACAACAATAACCTGTTACAACATGAAGCTCTTTATTCCATGTTTTAATACCAAATATTGTTTCTATTGAACCATTAATATGCTAGCTACGTGCAAATTCATTGTGCGACGACGTCATCAGTTAAGGTTATACATATTTGTCATAAAAATCTTTATTTGATCTATACCTTTCTTGATATTCAACAGTTTTATTCAACATTTAAGATCATATTTGTGATTGGCAGAAATCGGACCAGAAATAGTTGAAGGTGTTGGAGATGGAGGGGAATTCGAAAATTCAAAATATCATAAAAGGGAATATATGGTGAGGTGAGATTACAAGTGTGCAATACCAGCACATGGGAAATTTGCTTAGTTTACGCGGCCCCTGCGTGACGCACATTTTAATTTACTTTTAGTAATATTGTTTACTTAGAATAACACATGTTCCTACCTCGGCGAATTTATGTGAAGGCATTAAGGGGATGATTTGTTTAATATTATATTAAACAATGCATACAACTTTTAGAGCCCAGAATGATTTTTGAATAATACATATTAATATATGTAGGTATGGGCGAAAAAAATCAAAGATGGAAATAATTCTGTAAATATTCAAAATGGATAAAATCTGATCTGGGCACAAATTTACTTCCTTGTACTCCTATAATATTTAATATAATTTCATTTGCGATATATCGTATATCGCTTCCAATGCTTCGGATCAAAAAATGTCATACAACATAATAGATCTTTTAATGATAATGAAACAAACGTACATACGTTTAGCATCTCTAATACTTATCGAGACTATGCAATTTTAGCAGATTTCCCATAACGTAAAACAGCTATTATGGTCGTACTCTTGTCGAGATTTTAGAAACATTTCCTCGAATATTCATCGACCCTACCCAGTAGATGACGAAAATGATCCGTTCAAAATTATATATATATATATATATATATATATATATATATATATATATTTCTAGCGGTTTGTTTGAACTTTACGAAACTCTATATTTATACGTTTCATGTAAGACTAAAGGTCAAGATCGTTAATGGCTGAAATCCGACCAGTCGGAGGGGTAGTTTACAAGGGGGATTTAAAAAATTCTTAATATCAGTTATTATGCATCGGAAGGAAAAATTGTATAGAACCAGTCTCCTTTCAAATGTAATTCTCTATATATATTGTTAAATACGTTTTTTCACTATCTTGATTATTAACCGAGGTTATTGGCCTTTTTTAGTTTCTGGACTTCAGTAAACCCTTACACTTACTCATGTTATATTAAGAATAAGCTGTTATATTATGAAGCACATTATTATAGCCTAAATACCGAATATTATATCTCATTGAGCTTTTAAGGATTTAGTTAAATGAAAATACACAACGCGCATGGGAAGTCTGTTTAGTTAACTCAGCCCCTGCGTGACGGGCTTTTCGTTTATGTCGACTCCTGAGGAACCGATTTCGGTTCCATTTTGGAAATACCAGTCCTAAAGGAATGTTATCGGCTATTTAAGTGTGATTGAGTGTATAAAAGTCAAAATGATCTTATAATACAAACTGCTGATTACCTACAGCAGACGAACTATGTTGCTACTCAGGAGGATCAGTGATTACCTCCTAACATCTGATTCGAGCGTTGTTAAGGTGGCATAGTTAAAGGGAACCAATTACAAGTTCACAGCCCAATAACTATATCAGATCGAATAGGGACCGTTAGCCAGAGCCTGATAAAGGAGTTTGAAGGAAGGAGCCTGATTGAAATGTTGAGCATTTACATACAATCGAGTGGAGGGCCCCGCTGTAATTAATTCTAGCTGGCACTTATCTCTCCTGTATCCTGCCACTTCCTAAAGCCCTCCCCCCCACCCTCAGCGAGGATTTACATCCGAAGGAGAAAGTTCAGCCACTCCATCTACTTATGAGAAGTATGGTGTGGGGAGACAGGCTACCTTTTCCCTGCCTAACTTCCCGTTTTTAGCAGATTCCTCTTAAGGGAAATGAGCTATTGAGGTCTTAATCATGACGCGATTTTGGAAACATTTCTTCAATTGCCCATCGCTCCTACCCAGGAGATAACAAAAATGATGTATACATATTTGTCTTTTGTAATTCTTGTTATATCATTACCAAACTCGATATTTAATCGATTTATGTAAAAAGAAAGATCTAGTTCCTTAATGAGGGGAGGTTTAGAGGGGAGACTTTCAAAAATTCGATATATCTCTTATATCGTTTTTATACGTCGGATCGGAAATTGTAAAGGAACGATCTTATTGAAAAGTAAATGTACTATAAATATTGTTAAATACATTTATTCTCTATCTTGAATATTAACCAAGATATTTGCATTTTGTCAGTTTTCAGCCTTACTCATTTCATATTATTAATAAGACTTTTTTTTTTTTTTTTTTTTTTTTTTTTTAATAATTATTCTTTATTGAATAACAAGAAATTTACAAAATAATTCATAGTGATCCTTCTGACCACTGCAATTTTACAAAAAGAAACATAAAATAAAATTTTCTATTTAAGTAAACGATTGCTTGTAAATGCAATTGACTAATTGTAGGCAGTCATATTGCATCTTAGTGAATATCAGTTATTTTAAAAATTTACAAATTTAAGTGATCTTATGAGCTAATAATGCTAACAAGTACAGACTTTCTTATGATTATTTAATAAGATTAAAGGTAAAATAGTGATTAAGATAAAAATGTTACATGCCTTTAGCCTGGCCTGCCAGGCATTTCTCCAGTTTCTTGTTAGAGTAAAATGTGCTTAGTTCGTCATGAACCACATCATTCCAAGGTTAAATACCAAATATTGTTTTCATTGAACTTCTGCTTTGTGAGATAGACATTCTGTTGATCCCACCCCTTCTTTTGTACTTGGACCACTAAAATTTGAGTGATTGACATAAACTATTCTGATACATTATAAATTACAGTACTAGATATAGTAAATAGTTTTCGATAAAATTAATATGTCATTTTCAAATAAATTTCAGGGGGGGATTTGGAAAATTTATAATATCTCCGTTATTATGCGTCGGATCGAAAAGTTGAATAGATTCAATATTACTGTAAATGTTATGGTCTATAAATGTTTTTATGTATGTTATTTCACTGTCTTGATTATTAGCCGAGATATTTGCATTTTTTTTAGTTTTCGGCCTACAGTAAACTCCCACTCCTACTCACGTCATATTAACAAAAGTCCGTCACGCAGGGGCTGCGTAAACTAAGCAGATTTCCCACGTGATGTTTTACAATAGAGAAATTTCACGAGAACCGAGAAGTTAAGGAAACGGCCGAACTAGCTTTTGGCGGGAAAGTCACCCGTCCGTTAGCCGCCCAGATTTAACAAAAATGCAAATATCTTGGTTAATATTCAAGATAGAGAATAAATGTATATACAATATTTATTGTAAATTTAATTTGCAATAAGATTGGTTCTGTATAATATTTCGATCCGACGTATAGTAACGGAGATATTTCGAATATTCGAAAATCCTCCCCTCTAAACCCCCCCCCCCCAATGGTCTGATTTCAGCCGTTAACGAACTTGATCTTTCTTTTTACATAAAACGTCTAAATATTGAGTTTGGTAACGATCAAACAAAAATTGCGACCGCTAGAGCGGTAACAGACAAATATATATATATATATATATATATATATATATATATATATATATATATATATATATACACAGTTTTGAACGGACCCCATTGTCGTCATCTAGTAGGTAAAATCGATGGACATTTGAAGAAAAATTTCGAAAATTCCGTCATGAGTACAACCTCAATAGCTGATTTCCCTGAAGGGAAATCTGCTAAAACGCTATTATATTATGAAGCATACTAATTGAAGCCTAAGTATTGAACATTTGGGTTTTGAGATAAATCCAAATACGTGATATATATATATATATATATATATATGATCTGATAAAATATAACAACAATTGTAGCAACAAACAGCATTAACGGCTGTAACATAATAGAATAATAGTTGTAACATAAAAATATCAACATAGTATCATTAATAAAGCATGAAAATAGATTAAACAATATATAACAATAATAGTGGTAACATATAGCAATAAAAGTTGTAACACAGTGGAATAAGCTATTATGTTAGCTATAACTCAACATGAACGTGCTTTTGATAAAATATATAGTAACTTTAGTACAACATAAGAATAGCTTTAATGAGATATAACAATAATTGTAATAACTCACAAAAATAGTTGTTGTAACATAATAAATATAACAATAAAATAGTAATTTAGGTACAACATAAGAATAGCTTTGCTATAATATAACAATACTTGTAATAGTACATAGCAATAACTGTTGTAACATAATATAAGTGGCAATACCATAATAGTCTTAACACAACATGAAGATAGCCTTAACAAAATATAGCAATAATTGTAATAACAAATAACAATAACAGCTGTAAGATAATAACAGAACAATAACACAATAACTTTCATACAACATGAAAATAGCTTTAATAAAGTATAACAATAATTGTAAAAACACATACAATAGTTCTAACATAATATAACAACTGCAGTATAATAATTATAATATAGTTCAACAAACAAAAGACATTATACTATAGATATACAAAACATAAGGCTGTGACCCTGCTGTGTAAACAAAACAAGGGAGGTTACTATGACCCTAGTCCTAAGTGCAATAATCATGTGTAATAGTTTTTAGGTATCTTTAGTCTTGGAAGTAATAATAGAAAAAACACCCTTTTACAATAATGTGTAATAACAATGTGCTATATTATAATGTAGTACCTGTAATTTTACAGCCCTGAAGAAGAGAAAATAAAGATTCACGAAATATTATAAACTAAGATTTTTTCACCAACATTGACCAAAACTCCAAAAAGAATAACAACACCATATATAAGTATAACCTGGTCGAAAACATCACCACAATTTTATATATATATATATATATATATATATATATATATATATATATATATATATATATATATATATATATATATATAAAGAGCGGTAGAGCAAGACAGAGAACGAAAGACGAGAAAAATGTATGATGGACGAGCTGTAGATACTACAAACTGTATTATCAATATTTTCCCCCAAAAAATTCACAATTTCAAATATGGTGAGAGCTTTTATGAGATGGGAAAGGCATTAGAGTGAGCGAGTCACACACTGGGACAGGAATCACGGCGAATTACACAATACTCTTCATGGTTCATGCACTCTTCACAACATCCATACCTTATCCATGAAATGGGATTTATATTCGATCAAACTTTCATTCCTCTACCTCCCATGCTTCAAGTAAGAAGAAAGTCACTTGCAAGTAATCAACATCTGTAATGAATCTTTCATTTTGAATTATATATTGTTTTCTTTTTATTTGGTCATATCTTTATTTAGTTCCAGTTCTTTACTAGTTAATATAATTCGAAGTAACCGGTAAATACCGACTGACTTACAGAAGCGCAAAGATAAGTCTCGGTTACGTGTTAGCGCCGTATTAAGCTTTCTTCTCAAGAATGGAGTTTTGACAATATTTCTGTAAATGTCCCATGATTGTTCTTAATCAGATCACTCCAAAGACATTGCACTTTCGATCATCGCTAGTTGTTACCAAACTTGCTATTTATTCGTCTAATATAAAAAGAAAAACCAAGTTCGTTAATGGCTGAAATTGGACCAGTGGTGGGGGGGAGGGGGTTAGATGGGTAGAATATCGAAAATTCTAAATATCTCCGTTACTATACGTCAGATCAAAAAATTGTATAGAACCATTCTTATTGGAAATTTAATTATCTATAAATTTTGTTTTATACTTATTTTCTGTATCATGAATATTAACCGAGATATTTGGATTTTATAGGTTTTCGATTTCAGTAAAGCTCCACTCCTACTTATGTCATTAATAATAATAAGCTTTTATATCACAAATGGCTTCATGACAAGGTTAAATACCTAATATTGTACTTTTACAACGCGAGATATATGTAAATACGTTCAGTTGATCCTCCAGTTCTTTTGTTCTTGGATTACTGAAATTTGAGTGGCTGAGATAAAAATTATTGTGATTTGTTATACATTACAGCACTAGATATAGTAAACATTTTCAAAAAAAATCTATGTCATATTCAGATATATTTCAGTATTTTTTTTTCGGTGAAGAATATATATATATATATATATAGAGGGAGTGGGGGTTTAGGGAGGAAAATTCGAAATATCATCGTTACAGTAAGTCGGATCGAATAATTGTATAGAACCAATCGTATTGCAAATTAAATGACCTATAAATATTGTTCTATACATATTTTCTGTGCCATGAATAATAACCGAGATATTTGAATTTTATCATTTACAGCCATTAGCAAACCCCCACTTCTGCTTATGCTAATCTAACAATACTCGGATGTGTAATAATCCACATTATTCGAACCTTAAATACCAAATATTGTTTTCAAGAAACCTTTATTATACGACATATATGCCAATATGTCCGTGTGGCCCCCTCCACCCGTCTTAAGTTTTTGGAATACTTAAATTTGATTCATTGAGATAAAAATTATTCTGATTCATTATAAATTACAGTACTAGGAATAGTAAATAGTTTTCAATCAAATTAATATGTTATATTATGATATATTTCAGTAATTGTTTTTCTTTCCGGTGAGAGTCGGGTTGGCAGACCTATTTGTTTACATTTCAGACGCTTCCCGCCAGGAAGGGAAATATTTCTTATTACCCATTGTATTTATCTATTATTAAACTTCACGAGGGAAATCCGCTTAGTTTAGGACTTTTTTTCTTCATTTTCTTGGTTAGGATCGATGGACATTTGAAGAAATTGCGTCACGAGGGCAATCCCCAAATAGTCTTCTCTGTTGAACATGTTTCATATCTGCTATTGAGGTCGTTCTCATGACGCGATTTTCGAAAAATGTCTTCAAATATCCATTGATCCTACCCAGGAGATGTTGAAAATGAGGTCCGTTCAAAATTATATATATACACACACATTTGTCTGTTAGCGCTCTAGCGGTCGCAATTTTGGTTTGATCGTTACGAAACTCGACATTTAACCGTTATATGTAAAAAGGAAGATCAAGTTCGTTAATGGCTGAAATTGGACCAGATGGAGGGGGGGTTTAGAGTGGGGTTTTTGAAAATTCAAAATATCTCCGTTATTATGCGTCGGATCGAAAAATGGTATAGAATCAATCTTATTGCAAATTCCATTTACTATAAGTATATTCTGTATCTTGAATATTAACCGAGATATTTGCATTTGTATTGTTTGTGTGGTCGGCAGGACTCGGCTATGCTCCGGACTTTCCGCCGAGAGCTCTGCCGGCCGTTTCCGTAATTATTCGTCCCTCGTGAATTAGTTTAGAGATCCCTTACTACTACAGTTGTTATTGGGCAGATTACTCTACTGTTAAAGTTCACGTGGGAAATCTGCTTAGTTTACGCAGCCCCTGCGCGACGGACTTGTTTTTTTTCGGCGAGCCCACTGACCGGCGGATCGACTAGTATAAATAAGAAGGGGGTAGGAGGAAGTGAGAAAGACAGCGAGGGAAGTAAGCATGGAGGGTAAGCGCTATTTTAGTGAGGTTCGCGAGGCTAGCTCAATTACCCCCAAGACACTTCCTTATCTTCGGCCAACACCCTTCCCGTTTATCAGCTATTTTATGTTTTAACTCTCTTTAATTGGATCTCTTCTTTAAGATGATGCTTTACTTGTTTAATAACTTCACTTAGAAGCCTTTCAATATTCCAGTCTGTACGCCACTTCAACGGGCCTCTTCCCACCACTCAATTTCCCCAGCGGCCTAATTTAATTCACAAAAAAAAAAACTGAAAACAATATCAACGAGTCTAATATTTCTCAAAATAAATCAAAATATCAACTAACTTATGGTGGTCTTCTTTTGAGGACGTCTACACTTCTCAGTAGTCGTACGATCAAGATACTTCGAAATATAGTGAAATAAAGAAATAGCATCAAATAATGTGGTTTCCCACAGACCTTTTCACTGTGCTATCAGCTACATCCATTATTTTCTGCGTTATTCAGCTCAGGGGCAGCGTTAACTAAGCAGATTCCCCAAGCGTTGGAGCGACACAATATTTATCTCATCGCACCATATCTTCTCTTTTTGGAAATAATAATGAGATGAGTTCATGTGGGGGTTTACTGAAGACTAAAAACAAGAAACCACAAATAACTTTCGTAATATTTAAGTCGTGGAAAAATGTATAGAACAAGAATTGTAGAGCAGCACTAACAAGATTTTTTTTGCTATAACATATTAGCAGATTTCTCTTAATTCAGTACTGAAGCGTATCATTTAAAACCAAAGATCAAGTACGTTATTGGCTGAAATTTCACTAGTGTGAGGGGGACTTAGATGGGGATTTTGAAAGTTCTTTGTTATTATGCGTCGGTTCGAATCATTGTACAGAACTATTTTTATTCCAAATGTAATTTACTATAATATTTGTTATATAAGTATTTTCCCTGTAATAAATATTAACAGAGATATTTTGATTTTTACATTTTCAGCCTTTAGTAAACCCCCTTCCCATGTCACATTAACAATAAGCTGATATATAAATGTATATAAGCTGAAACACGCGTACTTTAAACTTAACTGGTGCCCGAACAGGGACAGTTCAGTTTAAAGTACGCGTGTAAGTCTTTTTAAAAAGCACTGTTATTAATTAAAACTATTACAACTTTAAAAATGAACAGAGTGACAGTCAAGAGCTACTGGGAAATGACGAGGAGAGGAAAAATGGAAGGGATTATAAGGAGAATAAATGCTGATGCTTGTGATGTCAGCAGGACGGATGTTCCCAAGACGTAACTTAAGACTCAGGAATCCAAATACAAAATCTGCCACAATGTAATCAATCACTTGTTAAGCCCAAGAGCATCTGCAATAGTTGGAGGTCCAATGAATTTAAGGTACAACATCTCCAGTACCTGAGTAACGACAATTTACGCGAGTTGGGGTATGGGAAACGTTGAATTTATTAGAGATAAGTGTTATAAAAACGACAGGATTGGGAATGAATGTGAGATAGGCGTCTTTTTTAAAAGGTAGATTGCAAAGAAGGAAGAGGAAGGGCTTGAGGTATGAAGGGGAGACTGCAGCCACGTGGAAGAGAGCTAGGTGGAGCAGAGATGGTGGCCGCTACAGCCAGTGTCAGTCTAAAAAGATAAGGAGCGGAAGGGCTAATTCTAAGCAAAAGGGAGATAAGCAGCCGAGCGTATGTAGTGTGTGTGTTTGTCGCTCGATCCCTGCTCCGGCTTTAAGCAAGTTGGTGTCATCTTGGTGCTGACAGAGAGAGAGTGAGAGAGGGCGAGGGAGAGCGGCGAAAAAGGACCGACGTCATGCACAGTCCCCTACTCCCGCCCTGTTTCGGTCCGCCTAACCTAGTAATTAGACATCAAATGCTAAGATACCAAGCGGAAAATCCAGCACCCCCCACCCAACCCCAGTCCCCGCTCCCCGGCACAATTGTAATTGTTTAGTTCTAACGTAATTTTCGAGTAAATTTTAAGGGCTGTCATCCCTTCAACCCTCCTCCACCCTTTGCTTTTTTTTCTTTCTTTCTTAATTAACCGCATGAATTACTCCTTATAATAATCAATTGTTACTTTAGATAATTTCACCTTGACTTCTGTTTGAGTGAAAGCAAGAAGAAAAAAAACTTGAAAGCCGCACTCCCTTCCAGCTTTCCCGAGGACTAAGAATGAAGCGTATAACTTGAACCCAACGTTTCCACACCTCCTCTTCGGTCTAGAATACTTCTGCCTATCTGTGCAGGGTTGCGAGGCTGGCCTGTGTGTTTACAATTCAGACGCTTTCCGTTGTAGGGATTATTAACTTGTAAATTAACTGAAAGATTTCTCACTACGGTTTGCATTTATTCACTTAACATTCAATATTGTGTTACCAGTGTGTAGATTTATCTATTGTAAACATTCTTGTGGGAAATCTGCTTAGTTTACGCGGCCCCTGCGTGACGGAATTTTTCTTCTTCTTTTTAACGCCGTGTTCACATACAGACAGACACACGCTCTATAAATGCCATATTCTTAGATTTACAACCCCACTAAGAAGCAAATTGATATCACCAGAAATAGTATATTAGTATAATATTAGGTTTCAGTAGTAAACTATTTCAATTTTTTTCCACATATTTTCATATCAAATGGGTTTCTTAAAATCAGTCCTATATATGTATTTTTCCGAAATTGTCCAAATAATTAGCATAATAATGTAAACCATGCCACTCATAATGGGCATGGACCAGGTACAAATGCTATTCATGGAGGAACTAGTCGTTTGAGTGAAAACAAGAAAAAAAAATACTTGAAAGCAACATTCCCTTCCTGCTGCCCCGAACATGGTCTCTGTCTAAGAATGCAGCAAATAACTTGAATCCAACATATCCACACACCTTTAAGGCAGGTGCATCTGACTTCCTAATTCTTTTTAAGTATGTTTTAGAGTTGATGAAAGCACCAGTATGCACACTTAAGATAAATGTATACTGCTCGTCTCTTTACGCTTTCAAGTAGAAGAAACTTGTATTGGTCCAAATGAAAGTATTTAGTTATCGATGACATTAAGCTCTCCATGCATCTTAATCAGCTCTTTTTAGCTTCTGATCCGCCATCTGCGACGTTCTGTCACAGGCAATAAATAGCAGAAACTTTTCAGAATAGGGCCACAGAAGAGTCTTTACATGAGCGTTTCCAAAGCTACCTTAAGTGTCATCACCAGCCCAACGAACTCTTCTTAATATAGTAGATGACATCAAACTCGCCATACATCTCACCTCGCCGTTCCTTCTAATACGTCTTCTGTGATGTATTCTCGTAGGTAATAAATATCAGAACCTTTTCAGAATGTACCCACAAAAGGCTTTTTACATGAGCATTTCCAAAGCTTTCTAGTCCTATCTTGAGATTTACTCACCAATACTAACTGTTCTTAATATCGTAGACGACTTCAAATTCGCCATACATCTGATTCAGCTCACCGTTGCTTCTGATCCACCATCCGCGGTGTTCTCACATCGGCGATAAATTTCTGGAACTTTTCAGAATGTACCAACAGAAGGCTTTTAACATGAGCGTTTCCAAAACATCCTCAAGTCCTTTCTCTGGCCATTCGTCCATCTCTGCCGATGCCAGCCTTTCCTCCAAATATCAGGCTATACAATTCATTCAACTCAGCTTCTTATCCGTCATCAAAGGTACTATCTCACAGGGAATAAATATCACAAACGAAATGCAATTTCTTTTGATTTCCAAAGGAATGCAAATAAATGGAATCTGCAATCTTAATATAAATTCTTGTACCTATATTGAATTGACCTAGGTGGGTTTACTAGCTGAAACCGGTGGGTACTTTGAGACATGACGTTTTGATTAAATACATTTAGAAGTTAACCCCAAGAGTTTTTTTCATGGAATCTGCTAAAAAGTGCCATGTTTCTCTGTACTTTCTGTACTTACATATTAAGCAAATGTCTGCCACGCAGGTCCTGCATAAACTATACACATTTCCACATGATGGCGTATGATACAGCTGATGAACTCTTTTCACCATCTATTCTCTATTTCTCCCTTTGTAAGAAGCATGCGTACTTAGGAATTGAAATATAAGATGGGCGGGAAATATTTAGCGACTCAGGTACATAAAGCAAAAGTCAGTAGAGTTGGAGGTTGGCTAAAGACTGAAACAAAATAGATACAAATAACTCAGTTAAAATTCAAGGTAGAGAAAACATGTTTAAAACAATAATTGTAGAAAAGTAAATCTTCGACATGATTAGTAGACAATTAATTGTTAGATCCCATTCTTTGAAACTGAGAAATTTGGAATTTTCAGTCTCCCCTTTTAACCGCCCCACCCACTTTTTACATGTCGGTTTCGGCTACCTATTTTGTTTTGATCAATTTAATTTATTTGCGACAATATGCATAATATTTCAAGCAAATTTTGAATACAGAAATTGGAATGTTTTATGACGAGGTGGGAAAGCGTCCAGTGATTACCACAATGGTTTGAATGGAGGAGAAACATTTGGTATATAAGCTTTGAATAACAGGTTTCTTGGTTTATGGGCTTTTTGTTAAAATTCCATCAGTAAGAGTGGATGTTTACCGTGTGGGCTGAAAACAAGTATTATCTCGGTAGAAATTCGAGATAGAGAAAGCGATTCCAGGTCAACATTTATAAATTTGCAACAAGGATAATTTTGTACAATTTCCCAATTCACTTCGGAAATAATAACGGAGATATTTCGAAATTTCGATTTGCCATCCGCTAAACTACCGCTAGTACAATTTCAGGCATTAGGAACTTGATCTTTAGTTTTACTAAAAACGTTTGAATTTCGAGTTTGAACGATTAAACAAAAATTGTTATCGATAGAGAATTAGCAGACAAAGCTATCACTCTCTCTCTCTCTCTCTCTCTCTCTCTCTATATATATATATATATATATATATATATATATATATATATATATATATATATATATATATGTTTCCTTCCTATAGTAACCCTATAAGAAAGCCGTTTATTTTTGTTTATTTTTTTCCGCATGTCCTTTGCAGGCTAGCATATCACATGCATTTGTAGTGTATTACAAGTAATTTATATATCAATTATTTCAAAAGTATGAGTTATATATAAAGAATTAACAATAACAACGAAAAATAAAAACATATAAAGATAATATTATTAGTCTTGAAAAAGAAAAAGAGAAAAAAAGAATTATTGAATATTCATAAACATTTTAAATATAGTATCAGCTATAATAAGTATTCAACCTATTAATTATATTAAAAGCATGTTCTGCAAATATTGTAAAGGCATTATTATATTTTAAAAATAACTTGTCTTCTTCCATTGGAAACTTGCAATTTTTTTTTGTTCAATGTCTTATTTTAGTTTTTGTCGTTTGTTAGTCAGTAGTCTGCAATCGTATATTAAGTGTTGACTTGTTTGTCGAGTTGTGTAATCACAGGGGCAAGTATTGTTGTCTTTTATGTTGAATCTTTGGTAGCAAGAATTTAGTGTACCATGTCCTGTTACTAATTGTGTAATGTAAAAGTCTCTCTGTATGTATTCGCTGTTGAAATATGTGTTAATGTTCGGAATGGGAAGTTTTAAATGTTGTCCTTTATTAGTTACAGTCCATTGTTGTTACCACTTTTCAGTTAGATGAGTTTTTAAAATATATTTTACGTGGGCTTTGGAGATTTCATTGTAACATTCCGGCAATTGGGAATTTTTTGAAGTAGACTTAGCAGCTCTATCGGCCAATTCATTTCCAAAATATAAATAAATATTTGAAAAATATATTTTAATATGATTTAAGCTGCCATAAGTTCTCTGATTTATGTTGTTAACGGGTCATAGGTTGTACGGTACTGTGTATATACAAACTGAATTATGTTGTGAATGTTCAGTTAGTATTTTTTGTAAGGTTTTCAGTATTGTTCAGCTTCAATGTTTGTGCAGTTGTGTCCCAGTCTAAATTTATGTATCTCTGTGAATTCCTGATCTATGAATATTACACATGCGCAGCTTACATTTTCCCATCTTTACTCCCATCTGTATATATTTTGGTTTTAAAAGGTTTATATCCTTGATATTAATATATTTGAAATTTCTCTGTGTGATACCATCTTTAGTATTCCAATTATGATTCAACTAATATATATAATTTTGAACGGCTCTCATTTTCGTCATCGCCTGATTAGAAATGATGGACATTTGTAGGCATTTTTTTCGAAAATCGTGTTAAGAATACAACCGCAGTAGCCGAATCCCTTAAAATTTGTCTACTTCCAAAATGATGTCGCAAAATGTGAAGGTTAATAACAATGTGCCAATCTGTTGTTTTGAGTACAAACAACGTTTGAATAGGAGTCTCGAGTAAGGAACAAAAGAGCTCCGCCGTGAGAAGCCTGATTACTTCAGCAAGTAATAGTCAGGCCGAATCAATTTCTTGAGACGTCAGGGTTTTGATTGATTACCTCACCTAAAGAAATCAGCTCCGCCAAAAAAGTGTTAATATTGTCAGAAGTGCCCTCATAAATCAATAACGTGTCTTTTATTATGTCTTCCAGCCAGCCTAGGCTCCCAGATAAAAACTTTATTCATAAAAACCTCATTCCTTCCATATTAAAGAGGACTTGATAGAAAAGAAGCCAACATTATTTCACGCCCAAAACTTTGGAAAAGTGTGCAACATGGTAAAGAAATACTCACATCATATTCCGAAGAAAAAAATGAAAGCAATATACAGGTTTGAAGATTCCTAGATTAATAATCGGGATTATATTTTTATCTTTATTATAAGAAAATATTCCAGGCAAAAAAAAAAAAAAAAAAAACATCTTAAGGTCTCAGCTCAGCTATCTTTATTATGTTTTTTTTTTCCAATAGCAGACGTTTCACCCTCCTGAAAATTAAAGAAATCCATAGTTTTCTTATAGAACACTTAGAAAAAAGAATTTATCAACACTTGATTGATGTAACATACAAGGCCAAAAACAAGAATAAAACTGCTTCGACAACAATGTAATGTTGCAGAACACCATTTTGGAAGGTGGTATTAGACCATTTCAAGGCGTTTAAGTCTAAGTCTGGTAAGAGAAAAATTCTGGAAGCCATGTACATATCAAAAGACCTGGAGAATGTAGTTTAATTTTAAAAATTGACACAAGGAATTTAAATTGCCTATTATGCCGGTATAAATCAATTAAAGTAAATCTGGTAAATAAAGGTAGAAGGTTCAGGGGTGATATATATTTATTATTCTTAATTTATGTGATTGTTTGGCTGTGAACATTTTAAATACCAACTAACGTCTTGTTCTAACTTTTATTTAGTTATAATTTGTGTATATAATCTAGGATTTTTATTACTTTTATATATGATTACAGTTAATTATGGTATAGCACTTAATAGGGCTACAGAATCTACATTGTTAAAGAAAAGATATAGTTAAGAAATTACCATTGGGTTTAAGGCTGTGCATTATAGGACTTTTATATTCTCCAGTGAAGAATTAAGGTTGTTTTTGACTTAGAGGAATAATTTTGAAGGCTCGTTAGTACTCTTAGTAACTAAGAAAATTATGGATTTCCTTAATGGATGAGAGACAAAAATTTACGAAGTTACCTGTATGTTTTTAGCAGTGTTATTGACCAGAAGGGTGAAACGTCTGTTATTAGAAAAAATATAATAAGGATAGCTTAAACCTTAAATCCTTATTTTTTTGCATCAAATACTTTAATTGGTCGCAGTAAGGCCACAATAAGAAAATATGTTTCATCAGACCGATAAAGAGTTTAATCTAATGTAGAAAACCAAATTAAATATACAACAAATAAAATAATTACCATATTATAAAGGAAAAGAGAAATTCATTAATACTATCGAGGTTGGAAAACAATTAGCATTGTGACTTCTATTGGCAAGATACCCAGTTACGAAAGTTACTTTTATACATTGAAATAACAGAGGATGCGTAAACTAAACAGATCACTTGCAAGAATTACACGACGGCGTCATGTGAAATTATATTCTACAACTCATCCAAAATTAGAAAAACATTATAAAATATAAAAAAAACCATCAAAACTCTGATGTGACAAACTAAATATTCAAACTTACAAAGATTAGTACTTAGGATGAATATACAACAATGGTCTTTAGAAGAACAAACTTTGTTCTCTAAATTTGTAAGAGAACTTAACCAATTTGCTATGAAAATTTCCTTTTCAGAGACTATCTGATCCGCAAATACTATATCGTTATTATTAGTTTCGCTATTATTATTTTCTGTTGTTTATGAATTATTAATAGTACTTTAAAAAAAAAAATCTATTTATAAATGTTTGATTTTAATGGCTTTATATTAAATGACATATATATTATATTTTTTCTTTGTTTCATGTAATATCTATTTCTTTTTGAACTTTCCAAATATGCCACTGTCAAAGCCTCTCTGATAGAATAATGGTCTCAATCCCAGCGTTGACCAAACCTGATGGTGATTGGAGTCTTTAGCTTCCCATATTTGCTGCCAGAGATCCCGGACACGAGCATTCCTCATCCAAGCAAGTCCAGCTAGCTCCTTCAAACTGCCAACCTCTTCCTCTGTCTTCCTGGCGAAACGGCCAGTCGATCAGAGAGCAATCAATCCTTAGTTGAGACTCAAGAGGAGTCATGGAGAACGTTCCCTCTCAAATAGAGTTGAGTGGGATGAAACGACTTGTCGATCAGAGTGTAATCAATCCTGGAGTCAAGTTGAGTTGAGACTCAAGAGGAGTCGTGGAGAACGTTCCCTCTCAAATAGAGTTGAGTGGGATGAAACGACTTGTCGATCAGAGTGTAATCAATCCTGGAGTCAAGTTGAGTTGAGACTCAAGAGGAGTCGTGGAGAACGATCCCTCTCAACTAGAGTTGAGTGGGATGAAACGCCTTGTCGATCAGAGTGTAATCAATCCTGGTGTCAAGTTGAGTTGAGACTCAAGAGGAGTCGTGGAGAACGTTCCCTCTCAACTAGAGTTGAGTGGGATGAAACGACTTGTCGATCAGAGTGTAATCAATCCTGGAGTCAAGTTGAGTTGAGACTCAAGAGGAGTCGTGGAGAACGTTCCCTCTCAACTAGAGTTGAGTGGAGTGGGATGAAACGCCTTTTCTATGAGAGTGTAATCAATCCTGGAGTCAAGTGGAGTTGAGACTCAAGAGGAGTCGTGGAGAACGTTCCCTCTCAACTAGAGTTGAGTGGGATGAAACGACTTGTCGATCAGAGTGTAATCAATCCTGGAGTCAAGTGGAGTTGAGACTCAAGAGGAGTCGTGGAGAACGTTCCCTCTCAACTAGAGTTGAGTGGGATGAAACGACTTGTCGATCAGAGTGTAATCAATCCTGGAGTCAAGTGGAGTCGAGGAGAACTAGAGTCTAGTGGGATGAAATGGTTACTCTATTAAAGTGGGAGCAATCCTGGAGCAATTTGACTCAAAACACTTGTACAATCGTGGAGAATGGTTCGTCACAACTAGAGTCGAGTGGAATGACCGGTGAGTACATTAGAGTGGAATCAATCCTGGAGCAAGTTACGTCGAATCTCAAGTGGAATCGAGTGGGGTGAACGGTGAGTACATTAGAGTGGAATCAATCCTGGAGCAAGTTACGTCGAATCTCAAGTGGAATCGAGTGGGATGAACGGTGAGTACATTAGAGTGGAATCAATCCTGGAGCAAGTTACGTCGAAACTCAAATAGAGTCGAATAGGATGGAATGACGAGTAGATTGGAGTGGAATCAATCCTGGAGCAAGTTAAGTCTAAACTCAAATAGAGTCGAGTAGGATGGAATGGCGAGTAGATTAGAGTGGAATCAATCCTGGAGCAAGTTAAGTCTAAACTCAAATAGAGTCGAATAGGATGGAATGACGAGTAGATTAGAGTGGAATCAATCCTGGAGCAAGTTAAGTCTAAACTCAAATAGAGTCGAGTAGGATGGAACGGCGAGTAGATTAGAGTGGAATCAATCCTGGATCAATTTAAGTCGAAACTCAAGGGGAGACGAGTGGTATAAACGGCGAGTAGATTGGAGTGGAATCAATCCTGGAGCAAGTTAAGTCTAAACTCAAATAGAGTCGAGTAGGATGGAACGGCGAGTAGACTAGAGTGGAATCAATCTTGGGGTTGAAACTTGAGTAGAGTCGAAGACAAAGGATCCTCAGGTGGAGTTGTTGAATGACAAATCGATCAGATTGGGTCAATTGGAGTCTAGCGAAATATAATCTCATAAAGTTTATTGGAATCATACTTTATGTCGAGTCGCACTATGTTGATCTCCTATGTTAAAAGAAATATAGACTTGAGTCTATTAGCAATTAGTTGAAATTCCAGTCGAATATTTTGAACTCATTGATATAAGAAATTATGTATATGATTTGTTGACTTAATTATTGATAAATGAACATATTTTGGGCGAGTATGGCTTTGGATTCATAATTCCCTTGAAAGGTGAAGTTGTAATTGTTCTTCTGATTTTAAATGTAATTCTTTTTTTTCAAATTCTATGTAGAAAAAAAAGTAAATATTAGACTGTTTTGAATAATTAAAAATGTTTTTTTGAGTTATATATATATATATATATATATATATATATATATATATATATATATAAGAAGAATAATTCTATAAGAAGGATTATTTAATAAATGTTAGAATAATGATCGTCCCTCTTTGCACGTACATGTGCCATAAATACAGAAGAAAAAGCGTTAGAGCATTTAAACTTTGCGGTCGTGGGCGGTGTTGTATCTCTTACGAGAGAGAAAATAACTAGGGAGACAAAAGGGAATCCTTTTGGAGTGGCGGGGAATGAAAGAGCAATGCATCGAAAGCTCCTCTTGGAACCGTTGGACAGGTAAATCGGATTGAAGCCAAGGTTAATTAGCTGAAAATGAGGGGAGGCTTCATCGGATACAGGCAATTTACCCCAAGTATGCCTTTGCTCTCTCCCTAAATCCCCGCTCATCCTACGTCACTTATACCCACCATTATAAATCAATTTCTCTTCCATTACCTTCTCTATAAGGGCTTGCTATATGTTTGACTATCAATCGAAGAATTTTAGGAAGCCACGTAACCAAAAAACAAAAGAAATAAAAATGAACGGAAGCTCTCTATTCCAAACCACCCCTATGCTGAACTAATTATCATAGTTTTGAAATGTTACCTAATTTCAGTCACTAGCCTTAGTTTAAATAAAAAATAAACTTATTTTACTATTTGTATATTAGAAAAAAATATTTTTTACATGTGTAAGAGGTTAATTGACTCGCCAGACATGTTCACGAACAAATTGTGACTACCAATTCAAACTTTTTTTCAGCCACTCCCCCAACTTATAGGAAGCATCAGAGAAGTTTGAAGACGAGTCAATTGCCAAAAATTTGTCTTGGCTCCTACTAAACGTGAATGCCTTCATTTTAGCAGATTTCCCTTAAGGAAAATCAGCAATAGAGGTCCTACTCATGATGCGATTTTTGAATAAAAAAATTTGAAAATTCTATCCATCCGGGTTATATACAGGTTGCCACCCTTTTCTAGCCAGGGTGTAACTAAGGAACCCATTTAATGAGTCCGTCAATAAAATAAATTTCTATTGCCTAGAGCAGGAATCAAACTTGTCACTGGTTTACCACGCGAGATTAAGACCAACGCCTTAACCCACACGACCAACCTTAGCCCCATCGTATCCTCGTCCCCGAAGAGACCGGTGCCTTAAACCAGTGCCTTAGACCGCTCGGCCACTCTACCAGGTACAATGGGGCCTTTATTATACTAGATACATGCAAATTCCTAGCGCGATGACGTCATCAATTCAGGTTTCGCGTTCTTGTTTCGAAAACGTTCATTTTGATCTATACCAAACTCAATATTAAACTGTCTTATTCAACACTAATGATCATATCTGTAATTTACAAAAATCGGATCAGGAATATTTAGAGAGTGGGGGGGGGCTTAGAAAACTCAAAATATCTCCGTTATTATTTGTGGGATCGTAAAATGTTATAGAACCAATCTTGTTAAACTATTTAAGTTCTACAATTGTCGTTCGATGCATTTATTCGTAACTCATGTACTAAGCGAGTTATTCGTACTTTCTTGTTTTCAGCCTTCAGTAACTCCCCTCCCCCTTCTACTTATCCGTTTCTTTCATAGAAATAGAGAATATGTAGTAAGATGAGATCAAGTTTGTCCTAGCAGCACGTGGGAAATTACTTAGTTTAGATCCGACTCATAATAACTGAGATATTTTGAATTTTTGAATTTCCGTTCCTAACCCCCACCCATATTCCGTGTCTCATTTCAGCCATTAACTAATTTGATCTTTTGTGTTGAATGAAACTATTAAATATCGAGAATGGTGTGACAACTAAGCAAATTTATATATGCTAACCACGAATTTTTTTTTTATCTAAATATGTCTTCTTTATCTATATATATATAAAATTGTAACCTCTGTCTGTACATTGATTTTTTTTCGCGAAACTTCAGGATAACTTTTCGTTTCACATGTCATAGACACCATAACTACATTTTGTTTCTTTCGTGTCTGTTTGTTTGTTTGTTACCTTTTCACGCATAAATGGCTGAACCGAATTTTATGAAACTTGGTATGAATATTACCACTGGCCCAACTTAGACTTTAGGCTATATTAATATTCTCTAAGACGAACAGGAGTGGGGGTTATAAGGGAGGCCTGAAATTAAAAAATAGCGATATTTCGTTTCCTATTGCTTTTTCAGCAAATACGCACATAACAAAAGTTGTTTATTTTGTAATTTAAAGTAACTTTTGTTATATGCACTTTTGCCGTATACGGAAGTATAAATGAGTTATACGCTAAAAACTATAGCGGGAGTCCACAATTTTATTTGGCACAAAAGACTCAACCGAACTAAACCAAACTCGCTATGTGAATTAATACTAACAATTTCCTTATAATAAGCCATACTAACATTTCTAGGGACGGACAGGAGTGGGGGTCATAAGGGAGGCCTGAAATTAAAAAATAGCGATATTTCGTTTCCTATTGCTTTTTCAGCAAATATGCACATAAAAAAGTTGTTCATTTTGTTATTTAGAGTAACTTTTGTTATATGCACTATTGCCGTATACGGAAGCATAAATGAGTTTTACGCTATAAACTAAAGCGGGAGTCCACAATTTTATTTGGCACAAAAGACTCAACCGAACTAAATAAAACACTCAGTATGTGTATTAGCACTAACGCCTTCCTTATAATAAGCCATACTAACATTTCTAGGGACGGGCAGGAGTGGGGGTTATAAGGGAGGCCTGAAATTAATAATAATGATTTCCTATTGGGGTTTCGGCAAATATGCACATAACAAAAGTTGTTTATTTTGATAATTAGAGAAATGTGCTCAACACTTCTTTTCAATATGAACTACCAGGTACCTCACCTGAAAAAATTAATTCAAATGTATGTCAATATTTTCTCCTTAATAATTCAAATCTTTGCATAATGCACAGGAGACGGGAAATATGACAATATGCAGGACAGTGAAGTCTTACATAAAAAAATAATTTTATTATTAACAAATGCCAACAACGGGTATTGACCCTAAACACTGGAACGGGTAAATGCCAAAATATTGTGCAATGTAAAGCCTTGCCAAAAATATACCATCACCATTCAGCCTCAAATGAATTCCCGAGAGAAGTCGGGTATCTGAGCTAGTTAGGGTATAAAATACCATCATGAGTAAATAGAAGCTCAATAGCCGATTTCTTTTAGGGTGCCTGTTTGAGTTAGCGTGAGTGAGTGTGTTTAATAATTCTATCGCCCTCAACTGTTGTATGTGAATCCAAGATCATATATGAAGTATAAAACTAGTAAGAGGTTCAGTTGTCCATGTGAGTGGCGAGCCACTAGGTTGGGGGAGCTGGAGTCCAAGTAACGCCCCTGGTACAAAGCCCCCATCATTGGGCTCTAACCCTCTGACCTATTTGCCCCTTTACCTGTGGAAGAATTAAAGCTACTCAAAGTGGACTTCCAGCAGCGTTTTTCCGCTTTATTTTTTTCCCTCGCCTTTTCTTTTACCCTCCCCCCCCCACAAACCCCTCGGCTCTTAAAGGATGCGGGCACTCAGAGGGAATATAAAGCAGTGGATGAAGTAAGCAATTATCTCTCAGGGGGCTTCGGAAGTGAGTCCTTTAATTTAAGCAACTCTCTTTCGTCCCGTTTCCTGGGGGTAAATTAACCGCGAGAATAGGAGGCCGCGGATTGGATTAGGTCGATACCTCCCTTTCCGAGCAATTAGCTATCGCCCTGATTGGTCGGCTCTAGCCGTTTCAATTTCTGTTTTCTTCGGCCCGGAGCCAATTATCGCAGGCTGCCCTGGGAGGAAGAGCAAGACCCCCTTAAAATTCAAACCTCGGGCACGGGCTTTCCACAAGAACCCCCCTCCCTCTTCCCAATCCCTTTCCCCCTGCTCCCGATTAACCTTATGCTTCAGCAGAGATCAATTGATATCTACCCAAGCGAATTTTACAAACACCTATTTATCCTCCAAGATGTCTTCTCTTACCCTCATCCGATCTCTTCAATTAGTCCTCCTTCCGAGAGACTCTTAGTTTTGAGCATTTTAGCAGATTCTCCTTCAGCTAAATCAGCTTTTACTCATGATGGAAATTTAGACTTATTTGCTTCAAATTTACAATGATCTTCGGAGGTGAGACAAACTATTGATATCGTCCCTGAGTATATTTTCCATTTCTAAATAAAAGTCCGATGAATACAAGTTAGGTGAAAGCTGAAAACAAGAGAGTACGAATAGCTCGTTTAATATTTGGGCTCAGAAAAAATATACAGTAGTAGTAAATTACTACTCTACTACTACTATATATTATTTCTAAGCCCAAATATTAATTGAACTAGTAGTGGTAAAGTAAATCAAATAAAGGTTAAGATCCACCAGTATATATGATACCGTTGGCATAACTGTCGGTGGAGACCGTCGTCACTGAATATAACCATATTATTTGTATAAAACGATTAAATATCGAGTATGATATAGGTCAAATATACATTTTCGAGTTAATAGCTAAAAATCTAAATTTATGACACCATCACAAAATCTATTTTACTCTAGAGTAGAATTTCAATGAAAACAATATTTTGTATTTTAACTTCGAGTGGTTCATGATACAACATCTTAATGTTAAGACATAGTAGAAGTTACTAGTAGTTGAGTGGAGGTTACTGAGGGCTGAAAACTAAAAAAAAAAAAAAAAAAAAAAAAACCAAATTCTAGTTTAATAATCAAGATAGAAATAAAATTCTATATAAAAATATTTATAGAAAATTACATTTAAAAAATAATGGTTGTATACAATTTTAGGATCCGAAGTATAATATTGGAGATATTTTGAATTATCGAAATTTCTCCTCTCATTTGATCTTTATTTTGACATAAAACGTATAAATATCCAATTTGATAACGATCAACCGAGAAATCTATCTATACATCCATGTGTTCTATAATGTAATGTATATATATCATATATTCATTAGCTTCATTATCGTCATCGATATGAAAGCGTTTTATGTAAAAGTATAGATCAAGTTCGTTAATGGCTGAAATCGGACTGGGGGGTTTAGAGGGGAGGAATTTCGAAAATTCGAAATATCTTCGATATTATACTTCGGATCGGAAAATGTTATAGATAGAGGGGGGGGGGTCCGTTTTTATTTATTCACTTCATATTCATAATGATGTTATGTTAGCAGTATGTAGGTTTATCTTTTATTAGCAGATTTCCCTTAAGTGAAATCAGCTATTGAGGTCGTACTCATGACGCGATTTTCGAAAATTTTCTTCAAATGTCCATCGATCCTACCCAGGAGATGACGGAAATGAGGTCCGTTCAAAATTATATATATCGACATATTTGTCTGTTAGCGCTCTAGCGGTCGCAATTTTTGTCTGTCGTTACCAAACTCGATATTTAATCATTTTATGCAAAAAGACAGATCAAGTTCGTTAATGGCTGAAATCGGACTAGGGGGTTTAGAGGGGAGGATTTTCGAAAATTCGAAATATCTCCGTTACCATATGTCGGATCAAAAAATAATATATAACCAATCTTATTGTAAATTACATTTATTATAAATACTGTTCTATACTTTTATTCTCTATCTTGAATATTAACCAAGATATTTGCATTTTTATTAAATGTGGTCCGATAACGGATGAGTGAGTTTCCAGCCAAAAGATAGTTCGGCCGTTTCCGTAACTGTTCGGCTCTCGTATGGAGATTTCTCTATTCTATAACTTCAGGTGGGAAATCTGTTTAGTTTACGCAGCTCCTGCGTGACGGACTTTTATTATTCTTCACGAAGGAAATCTGCTTAGTCTACACAGCTCCTGCGAGACGGACTTTTTTCCCTAAGGGGAATCTGCTAGTGTACTATGAAAATAGCCACTAATAAGGCAAGCCTCTAATAATGTGTCCTGAGGAAGGGTGGCTAGCTTTCAGCATAGGGATCCGCTTTTCCCCGGCGGTTATTGGGCTAATATGGCGGAGAGGATTGGTATAGATAGATACCGAAACGAGAGCTATGGAGGAAACAGAGGAGGCCAATGGAAGATAGGGGCAAGCGTGGCGGCCAAACGCCCGACCGTATTCACATTAGCAGCTGATAAGGGATTCGAAGATAGTTTGCAGTTAAAGCAAATGTACACCCCCCTTCCTAACCAGTATAGTTCCACCACCAATGTGCTTACCAACACTCAATAGGCCCTATCTACTCCCCACTCTCCCTAAATCTCCTTACGTTTCTCCAACTTACTTTTATCACACGCCACTTGATTCCAGATGAGAATTATAATTTATCTCAAACGAACATCTTTGTCAGAGTTCGTAGCTACTGAATTATTGTATTGTCTTAAGAAGGACTTTCAAAAGTCCGTCACGCAGGTGCTGCGAAAACTGAGATGATTTCCCACGTGCTGGAATACGACACGCTAATGTTCTCATCTCACTCGCTTAATATTTAAGCTACAGGAAAATGTAAAAAGGACTATTGTAGAGCACCAATAGTTTAACAAAATTGACTCTGTATCATGTAAGCAGATTTCTCTTAAAAGAAATCAGCTATTGAGTTCATACTTATGACGTGATTATTGAAGCATTTCCTCAAATGCCTATCGATCCAACCCAAGAGATGACGAAAATGGGTTTCGTTCAAAACTGTGTATACTGTGTGTGTGTCTATATATACCTGTTAACGCTCTAGAGGTCGCACTTTTAATTTAATCGTAACCAAGCTTGATATTTAAACGTTTTATGTAAAACTAAAGATGAAGTTCGTTAACCCTAGAGTCGTCACCTGGTTTTCAGTTACATTGTCTGTCACGTCGGGTCATTATGACCCGAGTTAAAAAAAAATTAATAAGGTGTAAAAATTATCATTACAAAATACCATTGACATTTTTTTAATAAGATTTGTTTATTTTTTTAATATATAATCAAAAATGGGAATAAAACAAAACAAATCTATAAAACATATTTACAAACAATTTACTTAGTCACCTCTGGCCGCGTGTTACCCATTACAAAAATATCACTAAACCATATAAAGATTAATGTACCACTTTTTCAAAGTACAAAACCATTAAAATATACTTTTTGAGTAAAGGAAAAAATTAATCAAATGAACAAACAATTATTTTAGTGACAAATAAGATGTGAAGAAGACCTGTGGTCAATCGATTACATTTTACACGAGATGCAATCAAACTTAAATATTGTTTGAAACATGATTACGTTATTTGTCATTTTTCCATTGAGCACAAATATTAAATAAATGATTTTTACATATATTATTATTACATTCACAGCAAAAGTTAGAATATTTCGTGTCTTTGGTGCTAGGACAGATATAGCACCTCTTTCGTTTTTGGGATTTGGAGTTAGTGTTAGGCGCATCAAGAGGAAGTTCTGTAATACCATTTTCTTCTAAATAAAATTTTATTTTAGTTTTAGAGGTTTCGGAATAACGGAGCACCGAGAGCGCTTGATAATAGAGCATTGCATCAATTGGTGAGCCAAATTGCTTAGGCAAATTCTCCTTTCTAGCTAAAACTGTGGAGAAATGCGCCGTTTCTTGTCTTTATATACAATAAATGACTTCATTTCAGCAACATTCAACAGATGATAAAATATAGCCAATGGCCATCTGTTGGTTTTTCCACTTACAGAATAATTAGCACAGAGTTGATCGTCTGTGTCTACTCCACTCTTCGTGGAGTTATAGAATGTTATTTCTTGTTTTCTGTCATTCCCAGAGTCTTCATCAATTGACTTTTCGTGCTGCATACATGATATAAGTATAACTGATTTATTCTTTTTTGGTCTAAACCTCTAAGACACTAATTACAATGAAGTCACCTCGGGTCAATATTGAAATGTACCACTTACTCAAATTGTCAACTGAGCTGTTAGACGGGAAATACTCATCTATACGCCACGTGGCCACTCCCAACTTGATCAGAATATCAAAAAATTCAAAACTTCAAAACCTTAATTGAATATCCTGACTAAATAATTAAGAAATCAATTTTAAAAAACAACTCGGGTCATAATGACCCGAGGTGACGACTCTAGTGCTAACGGCTGAAATCCGACGAGTGCGAATTTAGAAAAATCTTAATATCTCCGTCTTTATGCGTCTGTTCGAAATACTGTATAGAACCAATCTTATAGCAAAATTATTTTTCTATAAATGTTCTTATGTATATGTAATTTCAATATGTTGATTAATAATTGCATTTTCTAGTTTTCAGCGTTCAGCAAACCCCTCACCCCTGCTCATGTCATATTAACAATAAACTTTTACATTATGAAGCAATTTATTTGAAGCCTAATTACCAAATATTGTTCTTATTGAACATTTACTTTTTGAGATAAATGTAAATCCCTGCTGCACGTGGGAAATCTGCGTAGTTAACTCACCCCCTGCGTGGCAGACTTTTTGACAAGACCAATAATAAAGGAGATATTTTGAGCTTTCGAACCCACCCCCCTTGACACTAGTTTTGAATGAAACGGTTAAATATTGATTAAGGTATATATCAAACATTTTCGCGTAAAATCATAATTGATGTCGTCATCACACATTTGTATTTATCTCACAGTGTAAATGTTCAATGACAACAATACTTAGATATTTAGTTTTTAATCTTCACTGGGTTAATAATGATAAGTTAGCGAAAAAATGTATATAAATAAATGTATATACACATTCTATTTGTAATGAGATTGGTTTTATACACTTTTTCGATCCGTCGTGCAATAACGGAAATATTTTGAATTTATGAATCCCCCCCCCCCCCCGCCGCTGGAAAGATTTTAGTCATTAATGAACTTGACATTTAGTTTTGCATGAAACACTAAAATAGCGATAAAGCAAAAATTTGTGACCGGTAGAGCGGTAACAGACAAGTAAACACAAACAAACACATCGATAATCTATCCTAGGTAGGATCGAAGAACATTTGAGGAAATGTTTCGAAATTCTCGTCATGAGTACAAACCCAATAGCTGGTAAAAATGCAAATGTCTCCATGAGTATAAGGGATACATAATGTTGTATAGATTACTTTTTTTACGTGAAAAGATCTATAGATTAAGTCCTACGACACTGCTCAATCCGATGCATATTGCAGATTCCTTTCAAATTCCATTTTAAATTAAATATAGCTGAATATTTCGCTATCAAAATAAGACGAGTACAAGGAAGTCACATGTTGGTCTCATGAGATATATTTATTTTAGTTGTTTTATGTGTCTTACGCCTTTTCAGGAGCACATCGTTGACTTGTTACAAAATGTCGTTGTACATTTTCGCCATTGAACCTTCTACTTAGTAGATCCCATAGGAGTTCTAACAGGACTTTATGGACGCGTATTAAACCACTTAGTCATAAAAATTAAATAAAAATAGCTAGCAATAAAAGTAACAAAATACGAATAGTACTGGTAAATATGTATAGCATCTAAAATTACTATAATATTTACGGCTAACTAAAATTAAAATGTTATCACTGAACATATATATTATTCGCTTGTTTTAAATAAAACCATAAAAAAAAAATTAATAATTCAGATTTTATTTATTTATTTTTTCACAGACTTAATTTATTTCATGAAGAAAATTACATTTTGCATTACATGCCTTTGGTAATATGATGATAATTTGCACAATATACTTGAAGAAGAAAATAGCCACTCCTATCACTTCACTTTAAACTGCTATAGAAGACCACTGGGTCATTGTCTCTTGAGCCACCATGAGAAAGGGTTAGGATGATTGGATAGACTGCTGTGCAAGTATTTGAATCTTGAGGGAAATAGGTCCTTTGCGAATGAGATATTAAGATCTTTACGAAGGGTGAGGCTTGAAATACAATACAGAGCATCTTCTATGACGCAGGACGTTGGATTGGAATGTCTGGATGTTTCTGATGTTCAAAGGTTCTTATTAATGAGAAAAAAGAATCAGATCAGTAAACATCAAATAAAAAGAATTTATCAGCTTACTAATTTTGTAAAACTGCTTTTACCAATTCCGCTTCATATTTATTAAAATTGTTGCGAAAACTGCGTACTGGAAAAGTTTTGCAGAGATAATCATGTACTTAAGAAGTACGAAGTAAATGTAAGCAACCCTGCAGGAGCGATGGCGCCAGGAATGTTCTAGGCGACGGCCAGTCTGGAACCTAGACCAGCCAACGAGAATCAGTGGGCCTTCTTGAACTTGTCACCGGTCTATAAAGCCACCCAGCTCGCCCAACAGTCAGTTAGTTCTCACATTTCTTACTAGTGAATAACAGTGCGGTCAGTGCAGGTTTAGTTAACAGTGCTTTTTAGCTTCAGTGCAGTGCAGTGTTAATGTGAAGATCAATGCAGTGCCATGTTCTTGTGATAATCAATGCAGTGCCAAGTTCTGTTGAAGATCAGTGCAGTGCCATGTTCTTGTGAAGATCAGTGCAGTGCCATGTTCTTGTGAAGATCAGTGCAGTGCCATGTTCTTGTGAAGATCAGTGCAGTGCCATGTTCTTGTGAAGATCAGTGCAGTGCCATGTTCTTGTGAAGATCAGTGCAGTGCCATGTTCTTGTGAAGATCAGTGCAGTGCCATGTTCTTGTGAAAATCAGTGAAGTGCCATGTTCTGGTGAAGATGAGTGCAGTGCCATGTTCTTGTGAAGATCAATGCATTGCCATGTTCTGGTGAAGATAAGTGCAGTGCCATGTTCTCGTGAAGATCAATGCATTGCCATGATCTTGTGAAGATCAGTGCAGTGCCATGTTCTTGTGAAGATCAATGCAGTGCCAAGTTCTGGTGAAGATCAGTGCAGTGCCATGTTCTTGTGAAGATCAATGCAGTGCCATGTTCTTGTGAAGATCAATGCAGTTCCATGTTCTTGTGAAGATCAATGCAGTTCCATGTTCTTGTGAAGATCAGTTATTACAGATGAGTTATTGTACTGTGCAATAAGGAGTGAAGTTATCAGTGCATGTTGTGATTAGTAGTGCAGAATAACCCAAGTTTACCAAGTTTGTGTAGTGCATCGTCAAATAAATTATTCGGAGATAAAAGCATTTAAGTTTGTTTGTTTAATTTTGCAATCCAAAAGAACCCTAATAGTCGACGTTTTTTATTATTATTTTTTTAATAAATGTAACAATATCTTATATTGAAAAGCTAGCCTAGTAGCTAGTTTAGGTGCGTAGATCACAGCCTACTCATCAGGGGCTCACCAGCAATCTCCAGTCTTTATTCGCAGCCTTGGGGGAATGATTCCTCGGGCGTGTCGCCAAAACTGGGAGTTTTCTGCGCGATGACAATTTGGGAACATTGTAGGCTATCGAATTAGTTGGGGGGAGTAATGAAAATACTGGAGAGAAGGCCGATGACTAGGGGAGGGAGAGGAGATGGTGATGAGCCCCTCCCCGTCCAGGGTATCGGCCCTTGAATCAAGAACGATTCCTGTAAAATTAAAACCGCCCAAGGGCACAATGTATTACCGCCCTCCTCGGTGACAAGAGCAAGACAAAAAAAATGAGAGAGAGAGAGAGAGAGGGAGTGGGAGAAAGAGAAGCTTATCTGCTCTGGGTTTTTAAAAAGGGCTGCTGTGCTGTAAGGGGGGGCTGGAAGGAACCCCCCCCCAGTCTTACATTAGTAAATGGAGCGTTGGGCGACCATCCCAACCCTTCCCCACCCCTTCCCCCAACTACCTATCCAGCCCTATGTAACTTTTATATATAATTTATTAAAGACTTTCCCTCCGATTCCTCATTTTTCATGTCTCTTCCAGACAAGGAAAATGGATTAGTGCCTGACCGACGGCTATGTCAGCTCCAAATACACTCCCTGAGCAGAGCCCTCACTAAGATCGTTATTCTCCTATGGAACACCGGCTCACAAAATGATATACTTCTTTAGTCCAGGGCAAGAGAGTACCCTTAGATCAAAGTGGGCCGGCCGGCCTATCTATAAAAAAAGTTCGTCACCCAGGGGTTGCGTAAACTAAGCAGATTTCCTAACTGAAATTTTACAATAGAGAAATCTGCCTACTAATAACAGTAGGAGTAACGAGTCTCTAAACCAAATCGACGAGAGCCGAACAATTCAGGAAACGGCCGAACTAGCTTTTGGCGGAAAGTCCCGAATAGAGCCGACTTCAGCCGAACTCAACTCTGTTATCAGGCACACACTTAATAAAAATGCAAATACGTATTCAAGATAGTGAATAAATGTATATAATATTATTTATAGTAAATTTAATTTGCCATAAGATTGGTTCTATAAAATGTTTCGATCCGACGGATAATAACGGATATTTTGAATTTTCGAAAATCCCCCCCCCCTGGTCCACTATCAGCCATTAACGAACTTGATCTTTATTTTTACATAAAACGATTAAATATCGAGTTTGGTAACGATCAAACAAAAATTGCGACCGCTAGAGCGTTAACAGACAAATACACACACACACACACACACACACACACACACACACATATATATATATATATATATATATATATATATATATATATATATATATATATATATATATATATATATATATATATATATATATATAATTTTGAACGGACCTCATTTTCGTCATATCCTGGGTAGGATCGATGGACATTTGAAGACAATTTTCGAAAATCGAGTCATGAATACCCCTTAAGGGAAATCTCCTAAAACGCATTAATCCCCTACTACTTCGACGTAGTGGGTACATTTCAAGAATATCAAGGGCTCAAACAAAAATAAATTTTCACCTCAAGTTAACCATTATTAATATTTATTTTATATATACAAAATATGTATGGTTCAAGGTTAAATCGTAAAATAAAAATTTATTTATTCCACCAACGAGCTAAACTTTGTACTGAGACGTTAAAGCTGAAGAAATATTCGATCAACACGTCAATATTTGTTCATTTTCATGTGTTTTATATATATATATATATATATATATATATATATATATATATATATGTGTGTGTTTGTGTGTGTGTGTGTGTGTGTGTATAAGCTTGAAATGTCAATCGATACCTGAAAAGAAACGTACTAGAAGCCTTCAAAATACCAAAACGCGCTATGGTTATCAACAGTAACTGGAAACAACGCATTTTGCCCATGAGAGATTACTACAGAACAGACGAGCACTCATGTTAGACATGTCAGAAGACAATAAATCATTTAGGAAATTTGTGGAAGTTTTGAACCAGAAAATATGTTTTTTCAATAACTATTATGGTTTATTTTGGGTAAATTGCTTGCATATTATAAACGTATATATGTTATAGTTAAGTTTATTTTTATATATGTATATGGCACAAAAAAATGTATATAAGCTATTTGTAATGAATCTCCAAATACATGTAATGTTGTTGTCATACCTTTCGGTGGAGACCGTCGTCACTGGCTGATCGTCGAGTTTACCTGGACACTAGCTACACCCCTCGCTTGACTGATCTGAGGTAAGTAAACAGACTGGGACTATACGTAAACAAACTAATACGGTGACCAGACGCATAAAACCTACTGACCAACAGACATCTAACTCAGTACAACTTTTCGACGGGCTTGAAGATGGTGCCATTGCATCGAAAGCGCCAGCTGTACTCAACGATCAGCCAGTGACGACGGTCTCCAACGAAAGGTATGGCAACAGTATTATTTATATTGGCAGTTCTAACCCTTTATTTGAATTACATGTAATTTACTCTATAGTAAGGGACAACTAGAAGATAAAACCGTTATCTGAAGGGTTACTTCGTTGAAGAAATAAATAAAAAGAAAATAATATATACAGATATATATATATATATATATATATATATATATATATATCTAATAGGAGACGGAAAAATATTAATAAGAATATATTATATTAATATAAAAGTGAAGTATGAGAATAATAAAAAGGGATGTATGTAAATCGAATCTAAACTAACATTTGAAATTGTAATTTTAGATAGAAAGGAACCCTGTAATAAGGGAACCAGATTGATAGGGCATTATTGTGCGCGTGTGTGTGTGTGTGTGAGCGCGCGCATATGGAATTTTCTTTCGAATAAGGGCTTGATAGAATACAGTTTGAATTAATAATAGCTTTGTGAGGGCGTTGGTATATCTGCTCCCTGTTTTAAGAATCAAATGTTAGTGCTTCCCGTTCTGCTGTAAAAAGGGGTACTCAACCCCACCCACCACCTCTATTAATAATGGTATTTACCTAATTTCCATCCTGGAACACAAGGGATTTTCTACACCGCCCTGGCCAATTATTTACTGAAATATAAAATCTCTTTTATACAGGAGGGCTAACTCTTAATTACTTTCGTAATTAATTTGGAAACTAATTGCATTTAGAAGAAAGTTAACAGAAACCCAATAAGTACTTAAATATATTACGCACGTTATACACTGGATTAATGTTCAAACCTTTATTTTACTTATTATTGTATTTTTTTTTTCTTCTTTTACTTAAATCGGTTATGTAGAGTCTCTAAAAATTAGCCTCTTGTAGGTTTAGCATATTTCCCTTAAGGAGTCGTGCTCATGATGCGATTTTCGCGATTGTTATGGCGTCATCGGTTAAGAGTTAACGTTCATGTTTCGAAAATGTTAATTTGATCTATACCGCATTTAATATTTAACCGTTTAAAACAACAGTAAATATCATATTTATCACTGGCTGAAATCGGGCCTGGAATAGTGGTGTTTAGAGGGGGGACTGGAAAATTCAAAATGTCTTCGTTATTTTAAGTTGGATCGAAAAATGTTATAGGACCAAACTTGTCAAACTATTGATGCTCTACAATTTATTTCTTATGCATTTTTTCGTTCTTTAAGTATTAAGCGAGTTATTCCTACTTTCTTGTTTACGGACTACCTCCGACTTATCAATTCGGTGTGTCATGCCAGCGCGTGGGAAATCTGCTTAGTTGAGCAATAGCTGCGTGACGGATTTTTTAATACCTACCAATCTTATTATCTGTACACAAAAATAAAGAATACGCCGGTATAAGCGTTCAAACAAGTTTCATAATACTTATATATAAACTTTGTATTTATAACCAACCAAATGGTTTGACTCACATTAGTGTACGTACAATCTCTTTACCAAGCCCCACGGCAGGACTTGTACTTTCGTATTCAGCTAGAGCATTTCTGTTCAAAGTTTTCTACTTTCACCAGAACATATTTGCATGTATCTCGTATAATAAATGTCTCTTGAAGAAAATATTTGGTTTATAAGCTCCGAATAATTTGGTTTATTATGTAACAGAATATTGTTTATGTTGCATGAGTAGAAATGGGGGAGTTTGCTGAAAGCTGAAAACTAAAAAATGCAAATATCTCGGTTAATGTTCAAGATAGAGAATAAATGTATATTAAAATATTTGTAGACCATTTAATTGCAATGAGAATGATTCTATAGTAACGGAGATATTTTGGATTTTCGAAAATCGCCCCCCCTTCCCTCCTCCCACTTGTCCGATTTCAGCCATTAACGAACTTGACCATTCTTTTCACATAAAACGATTAAATATCGTGTTTGGTAACGATAAAGAATAATTGCGACCGCTAGAGCGGTAACAGATATATATACAATTTTGAACGAACCTGATTTTCTTCATCTTCCACGTAGGATCGATGGACATTTGAAGAAAAATTTCGAAAATCGCTTTATGAGTACGACCTCAATAGCTAAAACGGGTAGTCATAGAATTTGGATAGCAATTTCATATTTGGAATTGTTGAAACGTCTAATAGTTCAACTCTTCTTTTGACCAAAATCAAATAAGGGGGGAGGGGATAGAGAAAATATAATATCTAAATCTCCGTATGTATTAGAAATACTAATTAAATTTTACACTATATGTGGGGCAAAGTCAATAAAAATGGAAAACCTCAAATGATTATAAAAATAATTTTATTTCTGGAATAGTTTCGCGTCCATATGAAGACCCGTTACTGAAGATATTAAACAAAAAATTACGAACGACTCGCTTCATACTTGAGTTACCATACATGTATAGAACAATAATTATAGAAAATAAAAAGCTCAACAAAATTGGTTCTAAAACATTTTTCGATCCAACTCATAAAAACAGAAATATATTAAATCTTTGAATCCTCCACTCCTCTAGCCCCCTCCCCCTTATTCCTTGTGCGATTTCTACCAATAACAAATATGATCTTTATTGTTGATTGAAACTGTTAAATGCCGAGTATTTTAAGGATAAAATAATTATTTTCGAGACAAGAAGGTAAAACTGATGTCCCCATCGAACAAGGAATTTACATGCATGTCGCATAATAAAAGATTCGAGAAATAAATCGTTGGTTTTTAAGCTTAGAATGAAAAGTTTCATTTTACAACAGGTTATTGTTATTATGACATGAGTAGAAGTGGGGGGTCTACTGATGGCTAAAAAAAATTTTTTTTCATTTATGGACATGTCATCAAAGGTGATTTTCCCTTTCAGAAGTCAAAAATTGTACAAAATGAAATAGCAAAAGTAAAATAGATAAGAGATAACAACTAGTAACAATAACAAATACAAAACACAATTACAAAATTGAAATAGATAAACATTTTATAAGTGAAGATAAAAAAAAACATTAAAAAAAAATTGGTGATGAGCATAGTTGGTGGATGATCATTAGGAAATAAATGGCTGAAAATGGTACTCTTGCTAATGATTGTAATTTCCTCCAGCTAATTTTGTAATGTGTCCAAACGCATATAATACAATTAATGCATATGATTTGAAATATTCTTGCACATCACAGACCTAATTTGTATGTTAAATTCTTCCGTATATTTGAATTTTGTGTATGTATGGGAATATGTTGTTAATGTATGGGCTGCCTTCCGTCAAAAGTTCTTGTAAGTCGTAGGGGAAGTCCTGGTATTCTCGTTTTCGGTATTCTGTCAGTATATGTGTTATGGTCATGAGAATGTTACAAGTTGAGCAAGTAGGCTGAAAACTAAAAAATATCTATATTTCGGTTAATATTCATATTAAAGAAAACGTGTAAATGGGAACATTTATAGGCAATTGAATTTACAATAAGATTGGTTCTGTCTATTATTTCGATCCAACAACGGAGATATTTTGGATTTTCAAAAATTTCCCCCCTAACCCCCCTCCTCCCTCCTCCCCCTGGTTCCATTTCAGCCATTAACGAACTTGATCTTTCTTTTTACATTTAACAATTAAATATCAAGTCCGACTACACGACGGATCGAAAACTTGTATAGAACCTATCTTATTGCAACTTAAATTCAATATTAATATTGTTATATACGTTTATTCTCTATCTTCAATACTAACCGAGATGTTTGGGTTTTTATTAAGTGTGTGGGGATAACGGACGAGATGAGATCGGCTATTGTCGGTAATCTTTGTGAGATCCAGCCGAAAATTAGTTTGGCTGTTTCCGTAACTGTTCGGCTCTCGTGAAATTTGTTTAGAGACTCGCGTAAGCTTTTACTTTGTGAGATATATGCGTCCTGTTGCCAGATTTTTCATTGCCGTTTGTATTTACTCACGGTGTTGTTAAGTATTACAAGGAGGCAGATTTTTCTATTGTAGAACATCACATGGGAAATCTGCTTAGTATACGCAGCCCCTGGGTGACGGATCATTTCGTTATCGCTTAAGTGGGATCCATGTACATTGGATGAGTACAACCTCAATAGCAGATTTCCTTCAAGAAAATTAGTCAGAAAAAAAGAGCTCACTCGGATACATAATTGTTCATGTTAAGTAGTACGTTTTTTGAACAGAGGGTAGTCATTACATTCCTTCAAACTCCACACTAACGCATAAAATTGTCACATTTATACTCGGGCTGCTAAAATCTCGCTAGTAAGGGCCTAATTGGAAGCTATATATCCGCTACGCCGTTACATTGGAAGGGATTGTAGGTAGAAGAGAAGGCTTTCCAAGGGGTAGGAAGTTGATTGAATTGTCTGAACCATATAAGGAAGAGAGAGCGAATGAGAATAAGAGAGGGATGACTATGAGGGAGACGGCACTTTCAATATAACTGATGGCTGAGACAAGGGAGAGATATTCCGTCTTCTTGGGCCGAATTTAAACTTTCCAATTAAGGTAGGGGTAGGGGTAGCCCGGGGCCACCGAACCGACGTATTAGGGGAAAAATTAAATTAGATCAAAACCATGTACTGGAGCCTAATGCCCCCCCCCCCCCCCACCTCCCGTCACACAAATTATTTTACTTTCAAAAAACAAATATGAACACAAACAAGTAAGTAATACGTTTCTTCCTCCCAAAGTCTTGTATACGTTTCCACGAGCCTTGCTAATGACCTAGAATTTCTCCCCTTAAAAATGTACATATTGACTAACAGAGCTCTCATTATATAAGCATGTTGTTAACGGAAAAATACCTAAAGATAACATTATTTTCTCTACATATTTAGAACATATCAATTACCTTTAATATCTTTAGGTTACCACCCTTTTAGCAAAGTTCCCTAAAACTAAATCAGCTAGTGAGGTTGTACTCATTGAAAAATGTAATTCTTGTAAATTTTTGAAACATTTGCACATATATCCATGAGATGACGAAAATGAAGTCAGTTCAAAATTATATGTATATAGATATATCTATCTTTCTACCTATCTATCTATATATTTGTCTGCTTCCGCAATGTTTGTTTGATCGTTACAAAACGTAATATTTAGTCGTTTTGTATGTTAAAAGAAAATCATGTTTACTAATGGCTAAAATCGGACCAGCAGGAGGGGGGGGGATTTTCGAAAACTCGGAATATCTCCGTTATTATACATCTGATCGAAAAATTGTATAGAACCAATGTTATTGAAAATTAAATGTACTACAAATATTGTTATATATATTTATTCTCTATCTTGAATTTTAACAGAGAAATTTGCACGCCTAATCATGTCATATCAAACATAATCAGTTATATGCTGGACGACTTCATTCAGAGCTTAAATACCAAATATTGTTTCTGTTGAACTTTTAATTCGTGAAATATATATATCCCGTAACAACAGACAGGAGTCAGATTGACTCCGCATTTTTAGATTCTCGTTAGTTTCACATTGTTGTACTTCCGCAAACCGCACCGTACTTTCAGTACCTTCAAACTAGTCTTTCCTCAGTCTGCACGTGCACTGTCGAGGCTACACATCTGTTTCTTTGTCACTTATTTGTTTCTGAATTCAGTGATGCGCATTACGGAGTCAGCTTGACTCTACATCTGTGTTAGTGTGAGACAAAATTGGTAAGCTTCTTCCTCCAAATTATATACTTGGGAAAGGTTTTATGTATATAAATGCAACAAGAGTTCTTTATACCTTCTAATCTTACTGTCAGAACAGGAAAGGAAGCTACAGAAACCAACACAATCAGTGCTGAGGTTGACTTCTCCTATTTATGGCTCAAATATGAATATAACTGCAGATAATTGGTTCTCGTCAGTTGAACTGGTGAACATCCTGAAGGAAAAGAAATTGACATACGTTGGACAGTAAAAAGGAATAAACGGGAAATACCACCAGAATTTTTACCCCAAAAGAGAAGAGAAGTTGGAAGTAGTATTTATGGTTTCTCAAAGGATTTGACATTGATATCATATGTACCAAAGAAAGGCATAGCTGTACTACTTATGTCATCTATGCACTCTTCTCCAGCTCAAGATGAAGAAGGTAACAAGCCAGAAATTGTTAGTTTCTACTAGAGAGAAGATTAGATAATCCTCGACTTGGCCAGGAAGTGAGAACATCAATCAGGAAGGTTCTTGGTAAAGAAGAGGAGCAAACAGTATCCGGTGGAGACAAGCTAATAACTAGAAAATATTGCTGTATATGCCCTAAAAACGGAAAAGAAAACCCAGCACATTATGCAGACGTTGTAATCGTCCAGTATGTGGACAGTGCTCATTAGTTGGGTGCAACAATTGTGTTTGAAGTAGGGCAGTTTTATTTTGTAAGAGAGTTATATTTTACATTATCTGTATCTGAAATTATAGTGAAAAACATTGTTTATTACTTTTATGAAATGAATAAGTCAATAATTTAAGTAAATCTTTGAGAACAGTTTAATCTGATAACTCACTGAGCAGGTATTATGTTTTATGAATTCTTTGGCCTTAAATAAAATTCTGATTTACTAAATGTGGTAATTTCCACCCCTAATTGTTCATATCCCTTAATTATACATAAAATAAATAAATAAATGAATAAAAGTTGCGATATAAAGGTGTAAATGACAAAGGAAATACATGGAGTCAGTTTGACTCCATGTCTGTGGTTATGTAACACAAATTCACGTCTGTGGTTACGGGATATATATATATATATATATATATATATATATATATATATATATTCTTTTTATTCTGGACCCAATATTATTTATATATTCTATTATACTAATACAATATCTAGCGAAAGAATTATTGAGGGACTTGTTAAATTAACGATATTGATTTTTTATATTTTTTCTTTTTTGAAAAGGGATAGCGCCTGAAGATGTGGCAAGTATGCTACGAACCATGTAGGGCAGTTTCAAGAAAGTTCGCACCTAAAATAAGTAATGTTTTTTTTATTGGAGACCCATGCCATAAAATATGAACAATATATATATATATATATATATATATATATATATATATATATATATATATATATATGAGAGAGAGAGAGTGAGAGAGAGAGAGAGAGAGAGAGAGAGAGAGAGAGAGAGAGAGAGAGAGAGAGAGAGAGAGAGAGTTTTGGTACTTATTGATTATCGGGAGGCCACCCATTTAATGGCGATTATTAAATCATGATTAAAAGGAAATCACTTTATTATATAAAATAACACTTCTAGAATGTATAAATGACAAAATGGTTAACGAGAGGCCACCCATTATTTACTGGTTCAAGACTGCATATCGCCTTCGGCAGTAATGCTATCGCTTTAGCCTGTTTATATTGACTAGGTTATCTAGAGTCATTCTGTTACTTTTGTTATCTGAAAATGAGTGCTCGTTTATTAACAACACTTGCTGTTTATTAACACCATTTGGTGTTTATTATCACCAGTCGGTGATCGTGTATTATTACACCACTTAGGTAGCTCCTTGCAGAGTTTATATGGCAGAAGACGGCCTGGGACAACTGCTTTATGCATCTACTCTGCAATATCGTCCAGTTTTGGGCTAACTCTAATTTATAATTATATTTTGTCATTCAAATAAATTCTAGAAGTGTTATTTTAAATTATAAAGTTTTTTTTTTCTAATATGATTTAATAATCATGTTTAAATGTGTGGCCTCCCGATATTCGATAAGTACCACTTTTTCTAAATATTCAGACTTAATTATAGCCGCAAATAAGCTGATATGGATATCAGTTTATATATGAATCAGCTTTTGTCTGAGAAGACTTCTTGCATTCTTATTGCTCTTGTGAAATGATACACACACACACACACACACACACATATATATATATATATATATATATATATATATATATATATATATATATATTTGCCTGATAACGCTCTAGTGGTCTCAATTTTGTTATGAACATTACAACCTCGATATTTATACGTTTTATATAAAACTAAAGATCAAGTTCGTTAATGGCTGAAACCGACGAATGGGAGAGGTATAGAGAGGGGAGATTTTCGAAAATTCGAAATATCTCTGTTACTATACGTCGAATCGAATAATTGTACAGAACCAATCGTATTGCAAATTAAATGGACTATAAATATTGTTACATACATTTATTCTCTATATTGAATATTAACCAAGACATTTGCATTTTTCAGTTTTCAGCCTTCAGAAAACCCCCACTCCTGCTCGTGTTAATAATAATCTCTTATATCATGAACCACTTTATTCAAAGGTTAAGTACCAACGATTTTAACGGACCTCCATTTTCACCTCTCCTGGGCAGCATAACGTTTTTGGAAAATCCCGTCATGACTACTACCTTGATAGCTTATGGGCAACCTACAAAAAAAAAAAAAAAAAAGGGTCTCCAAAGATCATCAGAAGAGGTAGAGGGGGAAACGTGAAAAGTCTAGAAGAAAAAGTCTCCTTGAAGGGTTTGATAGGCAGCACTAGGGGAAGAGTGGTCGGGCTATGATAGCGGCTTCCAGTATATGAGAGCCAAAGCCCGCCCTACCACCCAGCCCTTATCCATTCACTACCTACAGCCTTACAAATAATAAAAGAACCTAATTGGTTGATAGGAGCATAACCGTAAAGCCGGGCTCATCTTCGCTATACGTGCGGGTATAAAGAGAAGGGGGGAAGCTAGCGGTTTATACCCTACTAAAAATCGGGCCCGTCCTTCCCGTGAAAGAATACAGCGATTTTATAGCCGCCTTTTCTCCCCACTCCCCGCCCGCATTTAACGTTTCATCACTCAGATAAGGTAATTTCAAAAAGTAGTAGCTGGAGCTGTTTGCTCCGAGGCCACGTCTTTCTGTCGTAAAGTAACTCCAAATGGCCACCGGGAAGGACAATCCTGGATAGCAAAAGCATGTGAAGGTAAAAGTACTCTTATTGATCACTCATTTCGCCTATAAGCTACCGACACAAAGTAATGAACAATACATTAAGCATTTGTCATTATCATCTTCATTACATACTTACATACATCTAGTGCTATTAGGATATACGACGACTAATTGAGAAAACAGTAATAAAGCAGGGGATGATAAGTAAACTAGTAAACATGATTTTCTAGTTGCTTTACAAGACATATAATACTGATCTCATCTCACCATATTTCCAAATAAATGAAATGGGTAGTCCATATTATCTTAATTGATTAAGTTTTGTATGTATCTCTATGAATTTATATGTATCTCACCAAGTAAAGATCTGTTGTGTATTTAGGCTCGGAAGTTTCTTGTCATTTTCGCTAAAATTAGGGCTTAAAAGCTGAACATAAAAAAAATCATGAAACTCCGATAATATTAAGATAGAGAAAAAGTTTATAGATTAACATTTACAGAACATAAAAACGGTTGTTTGTAATATTTCGACCAGACTCATAGTAACTGAGATATCTTGAATTTTCGATTTCCTTTCCTTCTAAGTCCCCCTAACTATGGTTCGATTATTTCAGTTTGAAACGAATTCGAACTATAGTTTTACATGAAACACATATATATCGAATTTGGAACCGAATGAACAAAAAAAAATTAAAAACTGCATTGGTTAGACCAGTAACAAACAATTACACACACAGACACACTCACAAACACACACACACCTGTCCCAGTGTTTAGGGTTAGTACCCGTTGTTGGCATTTGTTAATAATGAAATTAATTTTTTATGTAAGTCTTCACTGTCCTCCAAATTGTCATATTTCCCGTCTCCTGTGCATTAAGCATAGATTTCAGTTATAAAAGACAAAATATTAACATAGAATTGAATTAATTTTTTCAGGTGAGGTTCCTCATAGTTCAAATTGGAATGAAATATTGAGCATATGAATATTTCTACGCAAATTACTTGCTGCACACATTGTTCCTGGAGAAATGTATAAAACAAAAGTTAATCTAAATAACAAAGTAAACAACTTTTGTTACGTTCATATTTGCCGAAAAACGAATAGAAAATGAATTACCGCGATTTTTAAATTCAGGCCTCCCTTACAACCCCCACTCCTGCCCGTCCCTAGAAATGTTGGTATGGCTTGTTATAATGAAAGCGTTAGTGCTAATACACATACCGAGTTTTATTTATTTAGGTTGGGTCTTTTATCCCAAATAAAATTGTTTACTTCCGCTATAGGTTTTAGCGTATATCTCGTTTATAATTCGGTATACGAAAAAAGTGTATATAACAATAGTTACTCTAAATAATAAAATAAACAACTTTTGTTATGTTCATATTTGCCGAAAAGCCAATAGGAAACGAAATATCGCTATTTTTAATTTCTGGCTCCCCTTATAACCCCACTCCTGCCCGTCCCTAGGAATGTTGGTATGGCTTGTTATAATGAAAGCTTTAGTGCTAATACATATACCGAGTTTTATTTATTTCGGTTGTGTCATTTGTCTCAAATAAAATTGTTCACATCCGCTATAGGTTTTAGTGTATATCTCGTTTATAATTCGGTATACGAAAAAAGTGTATATAGCAAAAGTTACTCTAAATAACAAAATAAACAACTTTTGTTATGCTCATATTTGCCGAAAAACCAATAGGAATCGAAGTATCGCTATTTTTAATTTTTGGCTTCCTTATAACCCCCCCCCCCTCCTGTTCGTCTCAGAGGATATTAATATAGCCTAAAGTCTAAGTTGGGCTAGTAGTAATATACATCCCATGATTCATAGAATTCGGTTCAGCCGTTATTCGTGAAAAGGTAACAAACAAACAAATAAACAAACAGACACCAAAGAGACAAAATGCAGTTATGGTGTCTATGACATATGAAACGAAAAGTTATAGTGAAATTTCGTGAAATAATCAATGTACAGAAAGAGGTTACAATTTTATATATATATATATATATATATATATATATATATATATATATATATATATATATATGTGTGTGTGTGTGTGTGTGTGTGTGTGTGTGTGTGTGCTTGTTAATGTTTTTTCTTTGTCCTTTAACTAGCTTATTAATTTAGTTATTTATATTTAGGTGTTTTCAGTCTTCAGCAAACCTCCACTCTCTGCCTCTAGTTTAGTGATTCTTAATTGACCGTTACCCAAACAAGATAATTCTTATATAATTATATTTAAAATAATCCAAATATATTCTATTTTCCAAATTAACAATTGTATAACTATATTATATATTCCATATTTATAATTATATAAATATATTCTATATTTAACATTTATCATTATATAAATATATTCCATATTTAATATTTATCATTATATAAATATATTCTATATTTAACATTTATCATTATATAAATATATTCCATATTTAATCTTTATAAGTATATAAATATATTCCATATTCAATATTTATAAATATAGAAATATATTCTATATTACATATTTACGATTATATAAATGCATTAAGTATTTATAATTATATATATATATATATATATATAATTTATATTATAAATTTATAATTATAACTATATAGTCTATATTCTATATTTATAATTACAATTATATATAGTCTTCATAAGAATATAAATATATTCCATATTTCATATTTATTATTATATAAATATATTCCATAATGAATCTTTATAAGTATATAAATATTTGCCATATTCAATATTTATAATTATATAATTATATTCCATATGTACGATTATATAAATATATTCTGTATTTATAATTATATAAATATAATTTATATTATACATTTATAATTATAATTATATAGTCTATATTCTATATTTATGATACTACAATTATATATCATCTTCAGAAGAATATAAATATATTCCATATTTCATATTTATTATTATATAAATATATTCCATAATGAATCTTTATAAGTATATAAATATTTGCCATATTCAATATTTATAATTATATAATTATATTCCATATGTACGATTATATAAATGTATTCTGTATTTATAATTATATAAATATAATTTATATTATACATTTATAATTATAATTATATAGTCTATATTCTATATTTATGATACTACAATTATATATCATCTTCAGAAGAATATAAATATATTCCATATTTAATATTTATCATTATAAAAATATATTCTATATTTAATCTTTATAAGTATATAAATATAATCAATATTTATAATTATATATTTATATTCTGTATTCCATATTTAGGATAACTTAAATATATTTTGTATTTATAATTTTATAAATATAATTTATGTCATACATTTATAATAAGTATATAGTACATACTCTACATTTATAGTAATAATGATGAATTTATTCATGATGCAGCACTAATGACTTGCATTTAGAAAACTTCCATGAAGAACATTCGGCCCCATTTAGTTCCTGATCTTCTGGCTGGAATTGATTGGCATAGGGCCCGTCATGTTCTGTCCCACGTCTTCGAACCGAAAACACTAAAACGGGGCTACATTGATGGCAATCTAGAAGGGACCTGAGGATTATAGGAGTGGAAATGAGAGCTGAGATATGTTTGAGGGAGTTAGGGGAAAGAGCAAACAATCAGTTGTTGCTAATTAGATTGTCGGAAAGGGCGGGAGTCGCGGGTAAAATCGATTGGGAGACACATGTCGGACCAGTGGTCGACAGCCAACCGAACGAAATTAGCTCGTCACGATCTGACCCCCCCCCCCCAGCAACCCCTTCCCCAACACCAAATTGTCCAAACACCAGCAGTCCTCCAAATCCTGCCCCCTACACCCTTATAATTAAGTAAAACAATTTACATGTACGAGTAGATACCGGCTATATAGTCGCTTTCTCACCTTCTGTAGGCCTAAGCCAACTCCATCCTACCGCACCCTTACAAGCCCTCTAAAGTCTCCTGATCTGTACCCATATAATAATGTTCACAGGTTTGCTTGCTTCTCGTCCTAAATCCATTGACTCTCCTAAAATATCTTCCTTTTATACCGAAATATGTCACTGCCGTTCCTGGGCCTTTATGTTTCATATCATTTGACTTGGGGCAAAGGACACGCCGGACCCTACGAAAACTAATTAGTAGCAAAAAATACCAAGGGCCAAAATAAACCCATAACTTACTCCAACATAACAAAACAAAGTCTACAATACACATTACGTACGGACTCAAGAAAGCAGTGGCAGGAGCGATGGGACAAAACAGAAAAAGGCATGCATTTAAAAACAGTCATTCCAAACCTTAATACATGCCCTGTCACTGACTGTTACACGACACAAGTACTCACTGGACACGCGACTACTAAATCTTACTTACACAAATTATTATTATTACTTTATTTTATTAAGATTATTACATTCTGCATTTAAATGCATTTGGTAATGTGAATGAACAATACAAACTTCCTCCATCACTCTCGACAGAAGCTGAAGTCTGACAAGGAAGTCAAGAGCTAAGGAGGCCATACTTACACATGTTCAAAATACTAAACGACAAAATTTACCCCTGTGACAGAACGAGTGAACAGACTATATAATACCTCATCTACACTTGCACACTGACTACACAGTTAGGAAACATACTCCAACAAAAACTTCTCAAAAACTCAGAAAGACCAATAGCCAATTGGTCAAAAGAATTTCTTCAAGAAATATCCACTTTTATTTAAGCATCTTTCTACAAGTTTAATGTAATCAACGGACGTTTTAAACATTTTACTTAAATAATAATATGTTAAGTCTCCCCTCCATTCTCTTCCCTACACCAAGAATAAAGGAAAAGAATAAGAGGCATCACTTTCTTAATGAAGTAAAATTAATATTTTATTGGGTTGTTTCGCTGTTTCTATAATTTACGTTATAATTTTTCATCATTTCGATTGTTTGTACTTTCTTTATGTGTATTACTTGTTTTTTTCTTTCATTTTTTTTTTATTTTATAAAATTTATGAACTTTACTTCCCATGTATACAAAATTATCTTGTGTTATGAACATACATATTATATAATATAATAGTATGGTACATGTATTAAAAGTAGTTCTATGGGCAAGTTAATTTCATCACAAAAGTTTTTGAAGGATGTTTGGGCACAAGGGAAGAGGGAGGTCGAGAAATATAATTTCCCAAGACATCAAGTCATGGATTTCTGTTGGATTAGTAATTCTGAAAAGAACATCATCCTAATAGTTGCAAATACAAGGTAAGCCCTTGGAATCATGACGATGGTAGTCGCTATTTTTGTTTCACCTCTGCAACTAGAAAGATAAACACACTCATTATAAATTGTGATATCTGTGCTCCTGCTGGGAAAAATTATACTAACGATCGTGTTGGAGGCCGGTAATTGCCAGAAGATTCGGTAAAACACCAGTTAAAAACTGCCCTTTGCCCAGAGATAAATATTCAGATATTCAAGGACTTCATTAGGGTAAAACCGCTATTTTTGTTGTATAACGGTCACTCGCAGTGGGCTAGGTGTGACAAACGGCGCTCCGGAGTGTCCCCGTTAAAAATTGGAGGGCGGAATAATGGCGAGCGGATTATGCAAGCCCGCGAACCATCAGAAGAGTGGACACACGCCCGCCCTTACATATCGACACTTGGGAAGCGTTAATTTGAAAAATATACAATTTCCCCTTGCTCGTAAATCAGCAAAAAATCCTCTTTATCTCTGCCTGCTAGGCTTATTTGTTCGATGTAATGGGAGGTGACCGCTCCTACTCATCACAAAAATCCATTTCCTGAAATAAGTGCTACTGAAAATTTCAACGTATTCACGTATATTTCTGCCCCTGCAATTGCTCTCAAAATATTGTAATAAATAAAATTTTAAATAAAGAGTCTAAAATAATCCATACTCTTTGATGTTCATGTAGTTGAACTTGGTTTAAAACTAACGAGCATATCAAATTTTCACTCTTATAAAATAAAAGTTACTAATGAGGAAGAAAGGAGATTTACCACTTGCGTCACGTATTTGCATTTATCTTAAAAAGTAAAACTTCAATGAGAACAATATTTAGTATTTAGTCTTCTAAATTAAATATGGAAATACCTCGGTTAATTCCCAATATAGGGGGGGGGGGGTGTACATAACATCATTTATAGATTATTACATTTGCAATATGATTGGTTCTAATTTTTCTATCCGACTCTTAATAATGGCGATATTTCGAATTTTCAAAATTCTCCCCTCCAAACCCCTCCCCTTTTCCCGAGGATTTCAGCCGTTAACGAACATGATCTTTCTTTTTACAAAAAATGCTTTTATATCAAGTTTGGTAAGGAAACGAAAACTTGCGACCGGTAGGACGATAATAGTCAAATACACACATACATATATATTTGAAGATTTTTTTCGTAAATCGCCTCATGAGTATAACCTCAATAGCTGAACCTGAGAATCTGCTATAAATACAGCATCAGCTCTTATTTCATGAATATATATTTGAATTGGTATTAGGAATTGTGTCACAGTGAACCATATGTATGTTACACAGAATGCTGATCTACGGTTCCTTGGGCTCTCCTGGATATTATTCCGTAATTTATCTGAAGTGAACCATATACTTCATGAACCCTATAAAGCTATCTGTGAGATAGTACCTTAATAATAATAATAATAATAAAGTATGTTAATTTTGAAGTTTGAAATAATTTACATGTTAAATATTAAATTAAGTTATCATAATAATATCTTTCCTTATACTATATATAACATACATAAACAAGGACTCATAAGTCCGTCTGTTGAGTTCGGCCATTATTTACTAAATTATTAATCAGCACGATTGATTATTGCTATATAGATATATAAACACAACATTAACATAATATTACAATATTCTAAATAAAACAAATAATCTTTTATAAGAATTCTATCTTTAAAAATCAACAAAAAAAAATAAACTAATTATTAATATTTATTTACAAATAAAAGAAAAAAAATAAATAATAAATAGAAATACTTATCCATTATACTCAGCTACTACTAACTTTCCATATCTCTATGCAACACATAGATATTTATAAAGGGCCTGCCAATCTTTGCCATTCAAAAACAAAATAAATTCATTTTCGCTAAATTTTGATGAGCCAAGGAACTGTTTTCTAAATTCACTAATCACTGGGCATACTGCTATAAATTGATATGTATTTTCTAATTCATTCATATTACATAAGGAGCATATCCATAGGCCTTCAGTTCTACATACTGAATAATTCAGATTTAACATTTCCCCCCTTGCTTTCATTATAAGGCTTGTGAAATGTAAACTATTATTGCTGTTCAAATAACTATTACTACCTAAAATTACATCGAGATTCTTGTAATTAGAGTGAAACCTAGAATGATTTGCCTCTCCCAACATTTCTTCAGTAAATTGCAGCCTTTATCTTTCCAATATTATTTCTATTTTCTTATTCATACTTCCTTGCTCTTTAATCCAGCTACAATTTACACCCAGATACTCCTGGCTGATATTTTCAATACTCCTAAACCAATTAGCCTGTTTTTCAATTATATGCTCAGCAATTATTCTGGGCCAACGATGACTTGGGAGATGTAATGATCTAATAAAATAATTTAAAAATAATTTAGAATAAGATAAGGTAGAGTGAGATAGTACCTTAGGATAAAGTAAAGAGAAGCACTAGATAGAAGATTACCTTGTTTTAAGGAAAAACATCCGGTCGAATTGTTTGGATAACACCAACTCAAATCCTTATTCACTTGTTGACCAGCCATATTCAACATACTGAACACTTTCTAATTCTAAGGTGCTGAGTAAACTAAGCAGATTTCCCTCGTGATGTTTAACAATAGGTATATCTAAAAACTGGTAATCCAATAGCACCGCCAACATCAAGTGAATAAATACAAACGATAATAAGAAACCTCCATGATGGGAAGCACCTGAAACGTAAACAACCAGGTGTGCCAACTTCTCACAGGAAAGAAAAACAATTAGGGAAATATATCAGAATATAACGTACTAATTTTATTGAAAACTATTTACTATATATAGTACTGTAATTTATAATGAATCAGAATACTTTTTATATCAATCAATCAAATTTTAGTAGTCCAAGAACTTAAGAAGGGGAGGGGGGTCACGATTACATATTTGCATCTCGTATAATAAGAGTCTATTGAAAACAATTTATTGTATTTGAGCTTCGAATAACGTGGTTTATTACATAACAGAGTATTGTTTATGTCACATGAGTAGAAGTGGGGGTTTGCTGAAGGATGAAAACTGAAATATGCAAATATCTCGGTTAATATTCGAGATAGTGAATAAATGTATATAACAATATTTATAGTAAATTTAATTTATAATAAGATTGGATCTATAGAATGTTTTTACTCGACGTTTGGTAACGGAGATATTTCGAATTTTCGAAAATCCCACCTCCCACTTGTCCGATTTCAGCCGTTAATGAACTTGTTCTGTCTTTTTACATAAAACGTTTAAATATCGAGTTTGGTTACGATCAAAAAAATATTGAGATCGCTAGAGCGTTAACAGACAAATATATATATATATATATATATATACAATTTTGAACGGACCTAATTTTCATCATCTCCTGGGTAGGATAGATAGATATTTGAAGAAATTTTTCGAAAATCGCGTCATGAGTACGACCCCAATAGCTGATTTCCCATAATTTTCAAATATTTAGAGACATCGTGTCATTGACTTATATGAGGGCGCATATTTAATGGGCTTGTCAGGTTTAAGGGGCTTGTATTGTTGTTTAAGTGCGTCATGACAGGACGAGAATATAATTTTTTTCGGACCAACAACAAAGACATGGTTATTAAAATTTAAGAGGGTGTAATGATTTATATAGTCGTTTGGTTCGCGCCCGTCATTATGCTGTTCACCAGAATTGTTTCATCTTAGATTTTAAGTGCCTACCATTCACCTCTGTATTATAAGGAAAGGTTTTCTTTCTTTTTATTTCCATTGTGTCTATGTTTTTATGGTTATGGATCGGTATCCAATGCTATTTCTCCTGACTAAGGCCACATAACTATACAGGTGCCTCGTATAAGCGGCCAACTATTGAAATATCTTAACCGATAAATTTCAAAGGGCTTCAGTTGTAGCTCTCATTGAGACCTTTCAGAAGCAGCATTTGTTATACCCCAAAAAAAGTTGTAACTATTAGAACGCAAATCAAAAATTGGTGTTTCCTCTTTACGCCACATTTTAATATATTTTGGAAAACTATTCAAAAAATAATGAAACCCAAATATTTTTGTTTCCTTTAATATTTTGCGATAAAATGGCAGGAAAACCCCCCGTACTTTTTTTTTATATAATTATCCTTTATTGAATAACAAGAAATTTACAAAATAATTCATAGTGTTCCTTCTGACTACTGCAATTTTACAAAAAGAAACATAAAATAAAATTTTCTATTTAAGTAGAAGATTGTTGTAAATGCAATTGACTAATAGTAGGCAGTCATATTGCAACTTAGTGAATATCAGTTATTTTAAAAAATTACAAATTTAAGTGATCTTATGAGCTAATAATACTAACAAGAACAGACTTTCTTATGATTATTTAATATGATTAGAGGTAAAATAGGGAAATTAGGGAATTTCCCTTCAGGGAAATCAGCTATTGAGGTCGTACTCATGACGCGATTTTCGAAAAATTTCTTCCAATGTCCATCGATCCTATCCAGGAGATGACGAAAATGAGGTCCGTTCAAAATTATATATACTCGTATATTTGTCTGTTAACGCTCTAGCGGTCGCAATATTATTTTGATCGATACGAAACTCGATATTTAACCGTTTTATGTAAAAAGATAGATCAAGTTCGTTAATGGGTGAAATCGGACTAGAGGGAGGGATTTTCGAATATTCATCGGATCGAAAGATTGTATAGAACCAATCTTATTGCAAATTAAAGTTACTATAAATATTGTTATATACATTTATTCTCTATCTTGAATATTAACCGAGATATTTGCATTTTTATGAAGTCTGTGGTCAGGTATAGTTCGGATTAAGTCGGCTGTTTCTGTAACTGCTCGGCTCAGGTGGAAGCTCTTCTAACCTTACCTGTCGTTTCTAACCTTACCTTACCTTCGTTACTTAGTGAGATTTATACAAATACGTTCTGTTCATCCGCCCCCCCCCCTTCTTTTGTTCTTGGACTACTAAAATTTGAGTTATTAAAATATAAATTATTCTTACAATTAAGAAGCCATTTCAGTTGGGAATTTATTTTAATTAACTGAATGATTTCTCATTACCGTTTGTATTTAATCACGGTGGTGTTCTGTTACAAGTATGCAGATTTCTCTATTGTAAAACTTCACATGGGAAATCTGCTTATTTACGCAGCCCCTGCGTGATGGATTTTTTTATCATTATAGCCTTTGGTAATGGCGTCTATTAGTCTTGTTTAGTTGTGCTGTGTTTACTTCTGAAACCAAACTGTTCATCTTGTATAATGTTGTTTTGGGTTAGGTGCTTGTTTATCCTGGCTAATATTATTTTTTCTATGGTTTTTCCAATTGTACTTAGAGCTCTGAGCTTCATGTGGATTCTTTCCTGGTTTGCATATTGTTTTTTTTTTACTGCGTGTTTCCAGTTTTTAGGGAAGTGGCCAAGGGTTATAACAGAGTTGGCTATTTTTTTAAGGCATTTAATTCCTTCGGGTGGTAAATTTTTTAGATTGGTATTTTTAATGTTCTCTATTCCTGGTGATTTGCGGAGTTTGGATTTCTTAATTATTTTATATACTTCTGAGTAGGTTGTTAATGCATCTTTAGAGCTATTGGTAGATATGATATTATTTAGGATTTTTTTTTTCAGCTTTTCATAATTTTTTTCGTCATATATTTACTATTAAGATTTAAATTTTCCAAATAATTAGCGATAAGATTAGTTTTACCCTCTGGGATTATTTAAGTTTTATTAAGGTAAGTGATAGGGCGAGGGATATATTTTTATAATTGCCAATTGCCTTAGAGAAAGCTTTTTCGATTGTACTATAGACTTTATTTCCTGTTTTCTGAAACAATCTTCTGAATTTATTCCGAAATATAAAAATCATGGCAATGACGGAATTCGTTTGAGCAGTTTTGCTTTTCTTTTTTTTTATGTCGATTGATCTTTCAGCTGATTAAGTTATTGCTTTGGTTAGGGACTCAATATACTGTTCTAATGTATCAGGAGAATTAATTTCTGCATTAATAGTGATATTTAGGGAGAAGATTGTACGAAATTCGGGCCAGTTTATTGTTTGGTGTTCAGTTTCTATTGGTATTTTTGCAGCGTCAAAATTTAATCTGAAGATTATTGCATTGTGGTGGGATGAAAGATTTGGTATAGACAGGACTTTGGAAGTTGCTTTTGTGTTTTTTGTTAGTATAATAACTACTATGTCAGGCATCTTCCTTATATCGGATGAAGAGAAGGTCTGTGTATCTGGAGATAAGCCCGGTATAAAGCGGTCGTCCCCGGCCATCGTCTGCCACATTACCTCTGCAAGGTAGCTGCAACCAAGTGGAGTAATAATAAACGATCACCAAGTCGTGTTAATAAACGATCAATCATTTTCTGATAACAAAAGAAACAGAACAGCCTGCTCAGGTATGAACGTTCTAAAGAAATAGCAATAAAAGCGGCTAGCGGCTTTGAACGAGTAAGTATTTTATCTGTAAATAATGAGTGGCCTTCCGCTAACCATTTTGTCGTTTATAAATTCTAGAAGTGTTATTTTAACTAATAACATGATTTTCTTTTAATAATGATTTAATAATCGCCTTTAAATGGGTAATCGACAGGTACCGGATTTAGTGATATTTAGAGATGTGGTAAGGAAACCTATCTAAATTGGGAAACCTTATAGAGAATTGGCCCCTATGTTTTTATGGAATATTTTTGGAAGTCAATATGATCATTTTTTTTTTGAGGCCAGAAAATAGGTAATTTCTTATATTATTATTTATTAACGTCCACTTTTTGCAACTCAGGCTAATCGGGGCGGGTTATCTACAGGTTACCACCCTTTTCTAGCCAGGGTGGGATTTTAGGATGTTATTTAATGAATTCCGTCACTAAATAATTTCCTTTGCCCAGGCGAGAATCGAACTCGCCACTCTAGGTTTGCCATGTGAGATAAAGGTCAACGCTTTAACTCGCATGGCTAACCTGAGCCCCCTAATTTCTTATAGGTTCGAACTTTCCATATTTACTTACATTAGTCAGATTGTGTACTAATTATACAAAAGTCCTTCACGCAGGAGCTGCGTAAACTAAGCAGATTTCCCCCGTGCTCACATAACATGCTAAACTGATGAGTAGAAGTGGAGGGGAGGCTTCCCGATAGCGATTAGTGCCAGAAGTGATTTAAATAACCAGTATAGTAATTTCACATCACAGTTGGAATACTATTAATAGTAAGTTGCTGGGCAGCAACAGCTGTGTATTATTATATATAGGCGAGCTATCTTCCGTAACTGCTAAGGGTATTTAGATTATGTGAGAGGGTCAGTTAGTAAGGCGATGGAGATGAGTTAGTTAGAGGAAGGGCTATGATAAAGTGAGGCGGGGCTTTGTCCAAGGGGTTGAGGGCGAAGGTCCTAGGGAGTCAGGAGCTTGCTCATTAGGGCTGCTTAGCCCTCCTTCTATCGGAGACAGCCTTTACTAGAGCACTATTAATACTTTGCGGCCGGTTCTGGCCCAAGCCGCAGTGGTTAGCCACCGCGTGCTTTCCCCGCGTGCCGCCCTTACCCTCCCCTTTACCCTTCAAGCCGCAGAATCTCATCCCCCCCCCACCCCATCCCTATTGTTCATTAATTTAACTCTGCCCACTATTAAAAGCAACCAATCACGTGAAATGGGATTTTATTTTCAAGGAGAAGGATATCACTTTCATACTGATAGCCCATGTCGTTTCAATAGCTCTATGTAAGAGATAAACTCCATCAGGGACCTGCGAAAACTTAGCAGATTTCCCTCGTGCGCCACGTATTCGCATTTATCTCAAAAACTAAAAGTCCGTCACGCAGGGGCTGGATAAACTAACCAGTTTTCCCTCGTGAAGTTTAACAGTAGATAAATCTAAATACCGGTGACACAACACCACCGTGAATATTAAGTAAGTAAATACAAACGATAACAAGAAACCTACCGACGGAAAGCATCTGAAATGTAAACAAACAATTCTGCCAACATCTTACCGTAAAGAAAAACAATTACTGTAATATATCTGAATATAACGTATTAATTTGATTGAAACCTATATCTAGTACTGTAATTTATAATGAATCAGAATAATTTTTATCTCAATCAATCAAATTTAAGAAGTCCAAAACCTTAATAGGGGAGGGGAGGTCATCAGAACATATTTGCATGTATCTCGTATAATAAAGGTCTCTTGAAGATAATATGTAGCATATAAACTTGGAATGATGTGATTTATTACATAACGGAGTATTGTTTATGTAACATGAGTAGAAGTGGGGGTTTGCTGAAGGCTGAAAACTGAAAAATGCAAGTATCTCAGTTAATAATCAAGATAGTGAATAAATGTACATAGTGACATTTATAGAACATTAAGTTTGCAATAAGATTGGTCCCATACACCTTTTCGATCCGACGCATAATAACGGAGATATTAAGAATTTTCGAATTTCTCCCCCTCTAACCCCCCCCCCCCGGTCCGAATTCAGCCGTTAACGAACATAATCTTTCTTTTTGTATGAAACCATTATATATCAAGTTTGGTAAAGATAAGATAAGACAAAGAGCTTTGACAGACAAATATATAAATAGATAGATAGAAGTACTTCATGATATAACAGCTTCTTGTTAATATGGTATGAGTAGTAATAGGGATTTACTGAAGGCCAAAAACAATAAAAGTCCGTCACGCAGGGGCTGCGTAAACTAAGCAGATTTCCCTCGCCATGTTTAACAATAGATAATTATACATGCTGGCAACACAACACCACCGCGAATATTAAGTGAATAAATACAAACGATAATAAGAATTCTCCAGACGGGAAGAACCTGAAGCCTAAACAAACAGATGTGCCAACTTCCCACAAGAAAGAAAAACAATTACTGAAATATATCAGAGTATAACATATTAATTTGCTTGAAAACTATTTACTATATCTAGTACTGTAATTTATAATGAATCAGAATAATTTTTATCTCAATCAAATTTAAGAAGTTCAAAAACATAAGACGTGAGGAGTAGGTCTCCAGAAGATATTTGCATATATGTTCTATAATAAAGGTCTCTTGAAAACAATATTCGGTATTTATGGTTCGAATAATGTGGTTTATTACATAACCGAGTATTGTTAGTTTAACATGAGTAGAAGTGGGGGTTTGCTGAAGGCTGAAAACTATAAAATCCAAATATCTCGGTTAATATTCAAGATACAGAAAATATGTATAGAACAATATTTATAGATCATTTAATTTTCAATATGACTGGTTCAATACAATGTTTCTATCCGACTTATGATTACGGATATATTTCGAATTTTCAAAGTCCCCCCTCTAACCCTCCCCCCCTTGCACTTGTCCAGTTTCAGCCACTAACGAAATTGATCTTCCTTTTTACATAAAGCGATGAAATATGGAGTGTGGTAACGATCAAACAAAAATTGCGACCTCATTTTCTTCATCTCCTGAGTAGGATCGATGGATATTTGAGAAAATGTTTCAAAAATCGCTTTATGAGTACGACCTCAATAGCTGATTTCCCTTGACGGAAATCTGCTAAAAAGTACAGTGAGAACAATATTAGATATTTAAGCTTCAAATGAAATACTTCATGATATAACAGCTTATTGTTAATAAGGCATAAATAGGAGTAGGGATTTACTGATGGCCGAAAACTAAAAAATGCAAATATCTCGGTTAATAATCAAGATAGTGAAAAAACTTATTTTATTTGCACTAAGAACTGCTCTATACACGATTTCGATACGAAGTAGAATAACGGAGATATTTGGAATTTTCGAAATTCCCCCTATAAACTCCCCCTCCCTTCTTATTGCCCCAATTTCAGCCGTTACCGAACTTGATCTTCATTATTACATAAAACGTTTAACTATCAAGTTTGGAAACGATCAGATAAAACTTCGGGCCGCTAGGGCGTTAACAGACAAATATATATATAGTTTTGAAGGGGCCTCATTTTCGTCATCTTCTGGGTAGGATTGATGGACATTTCAGGAAATTTTTCGAAAACCGCTCAATAACTGTTTTCCCATGAGGGACATCTGTTACAAATTGTCAGTGTATTTCCAATTATGTAGACTCCCTTTCAACATCTTTTTCATCAAAGATTGATCAAGAATCAAAATTTTAAATTTTTCGTTCAGATGAATAGAAAGCAAATAAGCACCTGTGACATTTGAAATAGGTACGACTATGGCCACCATTTTATCGCTAAATACCACGCAAAACAAAACAAAAAAACACGTGTTTCTTTATTTTTTGAGTAGTTTTAAAAAATGTGGAGTATACAGGACAAGCCGACTTTTGAACTAGGGCTTAATAGGTAAACCTAATTTTTTTAGTATCAATAAATTCTGCAATCTGAAAGGTCTGGATGAGTGATACAACTTTTGGCCTTTGCCATTTTGAGTAGGCTCTAACGGTTTTAAAGACTAACTCCATACAGCTGATTTTGAAAATCAATGAAGAATCAAACTTTAAAAATTGTCATTCACATGAATAACTGGGAGTTTTGTCTAAGAATGCGTATCATACTAGTTAAAATACTTCCGTTAGCGAACCCTTTTCGATAATGCCACAGCGTATTTTCTCCTTACCCTCACTGAGTTCAACTAAAGTATTTATCGACACTGAAAAAAGAGATCTTCAGGTCACGCTAACACTCATTGTAATTTTAAAGGAAACTTTTTGCCTTCCTGGGCATTTATAACACTATACTTAAAATTAAAGTCAATGTAATATATCCTATAACTTGAATTATCATAGGAATTAAATATATTAAGAGCTAGTGAGATTGTGTGGTGCTGGTGAACATAAGTTTTTATCCTATTGCCATGTTTTTATGTTTATATTGACTTACGAGAATAGTTTTAAATTTATCATGCCCAAGAAAGGTGAAACGTTTGCTCTAAAACAGTAATGACTGTTGGTGAAATCAGAACATATCTTATTTTTAGTGCCTTAGACACAGCATATTTATTATGCTCCATGTTCGGTGAAACAATTCATTGTCCTCCCGTGAGATCTACCCAATGCCGCAGGCTACCACATTCGAAAGCCAAGAGTTCAGCCATTTTCCAACCCTAATTTTCTTGATCTCTGCAATGCTAATTCTTTAAGACCTTCATAGGTACACATTACTTCGTTAATTCTTCATCCATTTTTAGACTACGAATGAATATAATATCTAGGAATGTTGGATAGCCGCTGGGATAACATCTGAATCATTTTAATTGAATGCTGATTTGCAGTATCCAGCTTGAAATATCGTAACATGCCATGGTCTGGCAGGATATATTTCAGAATATCTCATGGTCATAAAGTAATAGGTGACTTCGGACTTTCCACAACATTTGAGCGTTTAAGTGAGTATTTTAGTACAACAAAATCTATGCAAATTCTGCAAACGATTTTGTTCTTCACATAATTTATTTTTTCGAATTTCCGGCAGTCATCCCTCATTAGAACAACCAGCCAAGTGAGAAGTCAAGACAATCTAGCGACCTTAGGTCAAATTGGTTGGAAATGAGGTAGTATTTAGCATACTTACACCCCATTAGCATAAATTAATTAATATTCCTAATAGTTGTATAAGCCTTTAAGAGAGCCGGGGGTGAAGGGGAGGGACGGAGCAGGTGTACGGATGTAGGGTCCGGCTCCTTGAGTAATTGTAAGACAATGTCCTGGGCAATGTACATTCATCGGCACCCGATCGCTCGACTAATTGTTAGTTCTCACAAAGGACTGACAGTTGATATGTACAAACAGCTCTCGCCCTCAATGCCTCTCCTCTTTTCCCTTACTCATTCACTTCCTTACGCCCTCATTTTCTATTCATCCATTATTTTTAAACTCACCTGCCTCTCCTTTCGTCTTGAATGAAGCCCGAATAACGCTGTGATTCCGTATTATAATCACGGCTCGCTGATAGTGGAACGGTTATGTCCTGTTTCCTCACGTATCTCTCCTTCTTTCACATGAAAAATTATTTGTGGATCTTATATTAATGACACACCGGTAAGTATATTGGCATGGAAGTATTGTCTCAATTTTTGGGACATAGAAATCAACATTCATTTAAATATACAAACACTGGGGGGGGGGGGGAATTCTGCACATTCATATCCCAGTTATTCACTTGACTTCATTATATTACCCTGAATAAGAAAAAGTCCGTCACGCAGGGGCTGCGTTAACTAAGCAGATTTCCCACGTGCGTCACGTTTTTGCATTTATCTCAAAAATTAAAAGTTCAATGAGAGCAATATTTGGTATTTAAGCTTCAAATAAAGTGCTTCATAACATAATAGAATATTGTTAATATGAGATGAGTAGGAATGGGGGTTTACTGAGGACCGAAAATGCAAATATCTCAGGTAATAATCAAGATAGTGAAACAATGTACATAACAACATTTATAGAACATTAAATCTGCAATAAGAATGGTTTTATACACTTTTTCGATCGATAATAACGGATATATTAAGAATTTTCAAAATTCTCTCCCTCTAATCCCCCCTCACCCTGGTCCGATTTCAGCCGTTAACGAACTTGATCTGTCTTTTTGCATAAAACGATTATATATCAAGTTTGGTAACGATAAGACAAAAATTGCGACCGCTAGAGCGGTAACAGATATATATATATATATATATATATATATATATATATATATATATATACAGTTTTTAACAGACCTCATTTTGTCCTCTCCATGGTAGGATCGATGCTCATTTGAAGAAAAAAATCGATAATCGCGTCATGAGTACGACCTCAATAGCTGATTTCCCCTAAGGGAAATCTGCTAAATGTCCGTCACGCTCCCCGCCGCTAGGGCTGCGTAAACTAAGCAGATTTCCTTCGTGAAGATTAATCAAAGATAAACCTACATACCGCTAACACACCACCTTTCCCCTGCCGGCGGGGAGCGTCTCAAATGTAAACAAACAGGCCTGCCAACGGCTCAGCGGAAATGAGTATATCCTGATAACAAAAGAAACAGAATGACTAAGATAACCTACTCAAGTGAGAAGATTCTAAAGTGATAGCAATAACAGCGAAAAGCGATAAGCTGTTTTGAAATATTTTACCTGAAAATAATGAGTGGTCTCCCGTTAACAATCTAGAAATTTTATTTTAAATAATCAAGTGATTTTCTGTTAATTATGGTTTAACAATCGTTAATTATCACCACTTGGTGATCGTTTATTATTTAACACCACTTGGACAGCTACCTTGCAGAGTTCATGTGGCAGACGACGTCTGAATGCCGATACTCTGCTACGTCGTCCAGTTTTGGTCTAACTGTAATTTATAATTACATTTTATCATACATTGTGCCATTCATATATATTCTAGACGTGATATATTAATAATACAGAGTTTTTTTTTTTTAAATATGATTTTATAATCGTATAAAAATGGGTGGCCTCCCTATTTTCGATAAGTTCCTTAAACCTTTTGATTTGAGACATGTTAAGATTTGAATCATTGTGCTAAGACATCAACAAACTCTTTGATTTCTATGGTAAAATGGGGGGAAAAAAGTATTTGCTCACCAGGTTTTTTTATAATAAATTATGAATGTAGGTATTAAAAAATTGTATAATGTAATAAATAAGAAATATATTTGAAACGGAATTAATACATATATAACTCAAATGAAAAACATTTTGCTTAGTAGAATAAAACTTAAATATTACATAAATTGGAAAAATGTGGACCGTGGAAAAATGTATTTGCACACCACACATTTTCTTCATTTTTTTTAAATTTAATATTTTGTATGTACTCTGATAGCGTTAATTACCGCTTGTAAACACCTAGGCGTTGAGTATACAATGTTTTAAATTAAATCTGGATTGATTTGTTCCCATTCTTGTACTGAAGGATGCTTGAGGTGGTGCCTACCTATTTGATGTTTTGAAACATTTTGGTCTAACGCACGCCATATTTTTTTAATTATAATCAAGTCTGGTGACTGTGGAGGACTGTGCAGTTGTTGACGAAAATGAAATATTAACCATTCTATAGTTTTATTGGGTGTATTTTTTAGTTTCATTGGCTGTATGTGGAGGATCATTGTCCATCAAGAATACTAACAGATGCTGGATTCCCAATTTAGCTGCATTGGCTGAGAAGTTGCCCCGCAAAATACTCATATAACCTTCAGCATTTAATATACCTTCAATAGGTACAAAATTTACATTTCCGTTATAAGCTATGTATCCCCGAACCATTGCATCGTCACCCCCATATTTCACAGTAATCCCAACATTTTGCTTTTTCAGTTCCTCATTTATCCCAGGCCAAATAGGCTTTCGTCCATCGGATCCAATAAAATTAAACTTACTCTCATCAGAGAACTCCACATTTCCCCCAAAACTGACGGGCTTGTTAATTTATTCTCTAGCAAAAGAAAGTCTTTTTTCTGCGATTGTCTCACTAATATAAAGTTTTTTTTCGGTGCCCTGCCACAAAGACCTTTAAAATTCAAAACATTTCTTACCGTTTTCATGCTGACATATGCCCCAGAAGTTGATTAGACCATATTAGCTGGGGCCACCTGCATATTACATATGGATTTTTAAGAGCTTGAATTTTTATTTTGCTCTCCATTCTTTCAATAAGTACCTTGGGACGACCTTTATGCCAACTATTTGCAGTTGAACCTCATTCTTTGTATCTCTTAATTACCTATCATACTTTAGAAAAATGAAGAACCAAGAAATCAGATATTTTGCGATACGATTTTTGTTGGTTGCGAAATGAAATCACTTTTTCGGGAGAGGCAGGACTCAGTTCACTTGTTTTGGCATTTAAAAATATGTAGATCTTACATGATTGAAATATTTTAGAATACTGACAAAAAAGAACAGGATTATACTCTAGGAAGTAAAAAAAAAACAAGTAAACAAACAGACCGTTGTAAAGAAAGAAAGTGTGAAAATACTTTTTTCCTGGTATTTATCTTATTTTAAAATATTTTTTATATTATGATTAAGGCTTTCAATTGAATGTTTATTGTTATTTAAAAAGTTTTAGTTGTATTTATTATTGGGTAAACTCAAATGAATTGTTTTCAATTTATTATTTAAAGAAAAAACGGGGTGTGCAAATACTTTTCCCCCCACTGTATAGAGAGCGTGGAATTTATAGAAGCTAAAAGAAGGAGCATTACCTTGATTTTAGTTAACTATTGGTAGTGACAAAGGTGATTTATTAGAAGTGTTAGGAACGAGTGGTGGGGGGTGGGAGAGGTGAGGGCTTAGAAGGCCCGATGTGACAATCTAATATCCCGGCCTTAACGTACTTTCCTACCTTAAGGATTAATAAGTTTATTCTCATTGAATTTTCGTTAAGTTCGCATCCCGACTAACCTCTTTACTCCGCTGCCCCATCTCGTTGACCTTGATACGGCCGATGATGACGACCGACGTTTTACCTCGGGAAAATTTACTCACGAAAAATAATAAAACGACTCACTAGCATAACAGATAACTTCAAGGCTTTTCAGAGCTTTAATGTTTGTACTAGCGGGGCTACTGTAATTTTAAGCAGTATTTTAGTACTTAATCCTCCAATATCGGGATAATCAAACATGGCTATTTATTCCAAAGCTGGGGTAATCAATATTAAAAAAAAGAAGAAAAACACTTAATTAAAGAATTAAGTATGGTCACTCACCGGTGAGTTGCTGACTGCACCGCTAAATCATCAAACACGACATTAAAATAAAATGAAATTAAATATTAATTATGTAAAAGTTGAGTTAAAATAAAAGTAAGAATTTTTCGATAACAAGTAAACCAAAAAAAATAATAAGAATATAATATAAAAATATAAAGAAAAGAAAAAAAAGAAATAAAATTAGAATTAAAACACAACTGTTAAAAGAAAATCATTTCTATTACATTATCCTTTGGTTTTAGTTCCAGTAGATTTTCGACCTTTTAGCAGATTTCCCTCAAGTGAAATCAGCTATTGAGGTCGTACTCATGACGCGATTTTCCCTATTTCTTCAAATGTCCATCGATCCGACCTAGAAGATGAAAAAAATGAGGTCCCTTCAAAACTATATATACATATATATATATATATATATATATATATATATATATATATATATATATATATATATATATTTGCCTGTTACCGCTCTAGTGGTCGCAAATATTGTTTAATCGTCACCAAACTCGATATTTAGTTGTTTTATGTAAAAAGAAAGATCAAGTTCGTTAACGCCAGAAATCGGACCAGGGGTTTAGAGAGGAGGAATTTCGAAAATTCAAAATATCTCAATTACTATACGTCGGATTGAAAAATTGTATAGAAACAGTCTTATTGAAAATTAAATTATCTGTACATATTTTTATATACATCTATTCTTTATCCTGAATATTAACTGAGTTATTTGCATTTTTCAGTCTTCAGCCTTCAGCAAACCCCCACTTGTACTCATGTCATATTAACAATATGATATTATGTTATAAAGCGCTTTCTTTGGAGCCTAAATACCAAATATTGTTCTCATTGGACTTTTTCGGTTGTAAATACGTAACGCACGTGGGAAATATGCTTGGTCAACGCAGCCTCTGCGAGAAGGACTTTATTTAGCTTGAGCAACCCCTTCGTGACAGATTCTCATTGTTTAATGTTTTATCGGTACTAAACTATATTAAAGTAGTAAATGTTTAGATGTTTGAAATGTTTACCCGTAAACGGGTTTATAAACGAATCAATAAATTCGCTGATTAAGAAGGTACGACAGCAATCTAACAAACATTGGTGGCTAATGAAATGTTCGTTAGATATGAGATTTACTCCTAATTTTTATACATCATAATAGGTTGTTTGTATTTAATAAAGTAGAATTACAAAAGGAGAGATTTTAATATTATAAAAATTAACGCTCTGTTTAAATATGGCGGATCTTGGCAAGGGCGCTGTTCTCAGTTGGGGGTGAGTCATTAATGGTCTAAATTCCAGTGTTTTTCCCCACTCATCTAGGGGGAGGGGGGGGGTTGGTCCCCACTCAGTGTAGGAGGGAAGGGAGGGGGGTCCGGCCTAAGATACGCTTTAATTAATATAGGGTTCGGGAAAGACAATGAATTTATGGGCATGATATACACCCACCCCTCATAATATATTCTTATTACTTGTAGCAAGGCTCGGGGGGAGAAAAAATTAAGACATCCCCTGAGCCGAGAGGGGGGGGGGTGCTCCCCCGATAAGAACTTAGCTCTAATGACGTTCGAGCCAAGTTTTGATTGGTTTCTCCTTTTATTATCTGCCGTTTCCGAGCCAAGACCTTGCCAAGAATGATGGCCCCTATCAGACCACCAACCTCCCACTCTACACAACTCCATTATAGGGCAGATAAATAAATATTCAACCTCGACCTTATGATCTGATTCAATTTTCATTTGACTAAAAACTTTCTGTAATTTGTTTCAAACTTAATCTACTCTGCTTCCCTCATTTTTTTCCCTCTCCTTTTTTTCGGCAATTCATTTCTCTCTTAAGGAAATATATTAATTAAGAATAAGATCCTTTCTTAGCACTAAATACTTCTTTATTCATCTCTCCTGCTGTGATGTTGTTAATAGGAATTTAAGTAAGCGGATCTGAAAGCCAGCTTTTTCTTTTCTTTTTTTTTTTTTCTAGGGCGAAGAAAATTGATAATCTTTCCTGCAAACTTAGCAACAACCCTTATTCCATCTAGCTCAAACAAACCGCGTAAGCCTATAGCGCGGATATCATATGAAAGGATGTACGGTAAGATCGTCTGCTGTACTCAGAAAATTGAAAGACAAAATTATCGGGTATCAGTCAATTGTAAACAGGACAAAAACAATCAGTCACGCCGCAGCCACTAATACTAAGCAGGTTTTTCTTGATATGGAATTAATCTCTGACGACCTCACACCATTTTATTTTCCTTATATCCCCTGAAGAAAACTTTAGACTTGCAATTTATATTAGATATGAAATTTTCATTGCTTTGAAAACAGTCTTGACGAAAACAAGCAGTTTTGCATAAAACAAGCTGTTTAGCTTAAAATGCATCATTCTAAAGTTTGTTCGGGTTGCTGACGAGTCACCGAATGGCGGTAACGATCAAAATCAAAGTCCCTTATCAATGAAACTTATTTCAAGATATAGTCATTTATGACTTTTATGAAATTTGTTTCGAGTTGCACTTTCAGAACATAGTTACGTTTGGGATGACTTCCTTTCGATCAATCGGATCTCTTCAACTAGGCGTGAGCTACACGTGTGATTTCGCTCAAAGTACGCACTATGTTGAGATGAAAAGTTGTTTGACAAACGTTCGTATGACAAAAATTCAAACGTCATGAGTACAATAGTCCGTCACGCAGGAGCTGCGTAAACTAAGCAGATTTCCCACGTGAATTTTTATAATAGATAAACCTACATACTGCTAACACAATAACACCGTGAATATTAGGTGAATAAATACAAACGGTAAAAAGAAATCTTTCCCCTACCGGCGGAAAGCGGCTCAAATGTAAACGAACAGGTCTGCCAACGGCTTTCAGTTATTCCGACACCGGAAATAAAAACAATAGCTCAAACAAATCAGAGTATAACATATTAATTCTATTGAAACGTTTGTACTATATCTATTACTGTAATTTATAATGAATCAGAATAAATTTGATCTCAATCGATCAAATTTTAGTAGTTCAAGAATTTAAGACGGTGGGGAGGGGAGGTTACAAGTACATATTTGCATGTATCTCGTATAAGAAAGGTCTCTGGGAAACTATATTTGGTATTTAAGCTTCGAATAATATGATTTATTATATAACAGAGTATTGTTCACGAAACATGAGTAGAAGTAGGGGTGTACTATAAGCTGAAAATTAAAAAATGCAAATATCTCGGTTAATATTCAAGATAGGGAATAAATGTTTATAACAATATTTATAGTAATTTAAGTTGCCATAAGATTGGTTCTTTACACTTTTTCGATCTGAATTATAGTAACGGAGATATTTCGAATTTTCAAAATTCTCCCCTCCCCCCCTGGTCCGATTTCAGCCATTAACGAACTTGATATTTCTTTTTACATAAGACGACTAAATATCGAGTTCGGTAACGATTAAATAATAATTACAACCGCTAGAACGGTAACAGACAAATATATAGATAGACAGATATATACATACAGTTTTGAACGGACCTCATTTTCGTCATCTACTGGGTAGGATCGATGGACATTTGAAGAAAAATTTCGAAAATTGCGCCATGAGTACGACCTCAATAGCTGATTTCCCTGAAGGGAAGTATGCTAAAAGTCGTGAATTTATTATGGTCATTATTTGACCATATATAATATCTGAATGATATAGCTGAGTTCAGCCGCAGTGAATATCGAATACCCCTCTAAAGTGGGAGTCGTTGAAGCTGGCGTCTTAGGGTTGGATATTTGTGGGTGATCCCGACGAGCGGTTAGGTTTATTATCTGGAGTGGGGTTAGGACGGATAGTAGGGAGGCTCTAGCAATAGAACGGAACCGGATCCAACGGCCAACCATCTCCTACCATCAACCCGCCGACTCTCGAGAGTGAGGGGTAAAAAAAAAAATGAAAGAGATAGATATAAGGGAAAAGGCCCTCCACCCCGCTGGATGGAGGCTATCAGAGTGGGAGGGAGTCGACAATAAAGAAATAAAAAGGTCCATCTTTTGATGTAAGATAGGGAGATTGGGGAGGCGGGCGATAAGGCAACAAGTACCATATAGCTGGGCCGATATGATCTGGAAAAACGGAGGACCCCCGATCCCCTTCTACTTACTCTCCCACTGACTTTTGACAACCCCATACTGTGCATTAATACATATTCCGATTCGTGGCCTGATCGCTCCAATAAGAACAAATAAACAAACAGGGCAAACTAACTAAAATTTGGTCCCGAACCACGAAAGTAAACGTTTTCTTAAAAAAGTTATTATAATCAATATTATTATCAACGGGAATAATCTGATACCACTCAATAGGCAATGGGAGTATTTCAAGATCGGAAAATCTTAATTGATTGCGGCATAACGCTACGTATTTCCACAGTAAAAGTTCAATGAAATCAATATTTGATATATAAACTTCGAGTGGCTCAAGATATAAAATATCAAAAATATAATATGAGATGATTAGGAGTAGAGGCTTACTGAACGCTGAAAACTAAATAAATGAAAATTTACATTTTTAGGGCATTAAACTTGAAATAAGATTGGTTTTATACAACTTTTCGATCCGCCGTCTAATAACGGAGATATATTGAATTTTCCGAAATTCCCCATTTCAAACCCCCTTCCACTGGTCTAATTTCAGCGTCATTAACGAACTTGATCTTTAGATGCACATACAAATGCTTAAATATAGGCATTGGTAACGATCAATCAAAAATTGAAACTGATAGAGCGGTAACAAACCAATATAAGGTTTTGAACGGACCTCATTTTCTTCATCACCTGGGTAGAATAGATGGTCATTTGAAGACATTTTTGATGAGACCAACCTCAATAGTACGTATCCATTTAAGAGGAGTCTGCTAAAACGGATTATCTCCGGTCCCTCCTACTTACTCCACCAATAACATTTGACAGTCCCTTACTGAGTGGATTAATACATATAGTGATTCCGATAGTTCCAATAAGAACACATAAAGAAATAGAAAAAAACAGTTAGAATTTGATGCTGGTTCACCTACACACATTTCTTTCTCAAATTTGTTAATAATACATAATAAATAATATTATAAAAAACAGTTAATGTAATAAAGTATCATTTAATTAATTATCAAGAATGAATATCTGATACCATGCAATGGGTCGGAACTTACAAAAACAGTTAATATGATCAATGTTAATTATCTGATATAATTCGTATGAAATGATTCAGAACATTCAAAAACTGTTAAAACCATCAATATAATAATCAAGGTTAATAATCTGATATCATTCGTATGTAACGGGTCAGAACTTTTAAAAACAGTTAATATCATCAATATAATTATCAAGATTAATTATCTGATATCATTCGCAGGCAATGTATCAAAACTTATAAAAACAGTTATAATGCAAAGGGTCAGAACTTTTAAAAACAGTTAATATCATCAATATAATTATCAAGGTTATTTATCAGATATCATTTGCAAGCAATGTGTCAAAACTTATAAAAACAGTTAATAATGCAAAGGGTCAGAACTTTTAAAAACAGTTAATATCATCAATATAATTATCAAGGTTAATTATCTGATATCATTCGCAGGCAATGTGTCAAAACTTATAAAAACAGTTAATAATGCAAAGGGTCAGAACTTTTAAAAACAGTTAATATCATCAATATAATTATCAAGGTTAATTATCTGATATCATTCGCAGGCAATGTGTCAAAACTTATAAAAACAGTTAATAATGCAAGGGTCAGAACTTTTAAAAACAGTTAATATCATCAATATAATTATCAAGGGTAATTATCTGATATCATTCGAAGGCAATGTGTCAAAACTTATAAAAACCGTTAATAATGCAAAGGGTCAGAACTTTTAAAAACAGTTAATATCATCAATATAAATATCAAGGTTAATTATCTGATATCATTCGAAGGCAATGTGTCAAAACTTATAAAAACAGTTAATATCATGAACATAATTACCAAGGTTAATAATCTGATGCCATTCGTAGGCTAGGGGTCAGAACTTTTAAAAACACCATTTCTCTGTTTTTAATATAACCGCACATATTTCACGTCGTTCAATACTTCAATGTTATTTTATGCATTGGGGCAACTCTAAAAATCATATTTAAACTACAGAAGAGAGCAAAAAGGCTTATATATGATAGACAGCCGTGAAAAGTTTCATTAAGAGGTCCGAAATAATGCATTTTTCTGCAAAATTTATTAGCCAAGCATACTATTTGAAAAAAATAATATCAGAACTTATTTTACAAAAATATTATAACATATAATCAGAACTCAAGTTTCATGAATACCTAGAACCATAAACAAAAATATTTTGAGGAAAGCGTTCCATTTTTAGTTGTAAAGAACATTAGTACATGGCCGAATGTACTAATTTTATAAAATAAAAAAAAAAAAATAGTTTTACAATAAATAAGAGTATGTACTTAATTTCTGCAGGACGTTTTTATACACAAGAAATACTGTTAAAAATGGTCCAGTATTAAATGAAATTACAAAACACTTGTTATAGAATTATCTATATTGTTATATATTGTCTGTTAAACGTGCTTACAAGTTTCTAGTCATTTATAAAACATGTCATCCATTAATAAATTTAAGACTAATAACAAAGCATGTCAAATTAAAAATAAAAGTTATATATTTAGTGCTATTAAGATTGTTAACAAAATTAAATTATCATACATTATTATTTTATGAGAGTTGGTATTAAAAAAAAAAGGTATTTACAGAAATTAATTGAAAAATATTAGTAAATTTCTTATAAAAAACAAAAAAATATTTGACGTATTCTATTATGTTTTTTAACATTTAATTCAAATAAACACATTTCATATCAATATCTCACCAGGAGTACAATATCCTTCTTTCTAAAAAGTCCGTCACGCAGGGGCTGCGTAAACTAAGCAGATTTCCCACGTGAAGTTTTACAATAGAGAAATTTCACGAGAGTCAAGCAGTCAAGGAAACGGCCGAACTAGCTTTTGGTGGGAAAGTCATCCGTCCGTTAGCCGCCCAGATTTAATAAAAATGCAAATATCTCGGTTAATATTCAAGATAGGGAAAAAATGTATATAACAATATTTATATTAAATTTAATTTGCAATAAGATTGAATTTGTACAATCTTTCGATCCGACATATAGTAAAGGAGATATTTCGAATTTTCGAAAAACCTCCCCTCTAAACCCGCCCTCTTCTTTATTCGATTTCAGCCGTTAACGAACTTGATCTTTCTTTTTTACATAAAACGACAAAATATCGAGTTTGGTAACGATCAAATAAAAATTGCGACCGCTAGAGCGGTAACAGACAAATATATGTATATATATATATATATATATATATATATATATATATATATATATATATATAGATAGATAGATAGATAGATAGATATATTTTCGTCATCTACTAGGTTGGGTCGATGGACATTTGAAGAAAAATTTCAAAATTCCGTCATGAGTACAACCTCAATAGCTGATTTCCCTCAAGGGAAATCTGCTAAAACGGAGTCAGCCCTTAGTCTCGAGAAACGATGAATTATAAATATAGAACTTACTTCAGGCGTCAGGGAATGATGGTTCATGATCAATATGGTCTCCGATATAGATTCGTTCACAAACCAACCAATCCGTTTAAAACATTAGAGAAAAGGTGTCATGGTGCTGAAGATTGCCTTGGCAGAAAAAGTGTAAAGACACTGACTAACATCAACTCTAAAAACGTTGAATGCAAAAAGTCTATAAGAGAAGAACATGTGGCCACACGAGGAATCTCATTAAGGAAACAATACTAGGAATCTTTTTTATTCGAAGAGCTGTATGACATTTGACAGATACAAGCACAGCATAAACAGGCTTGAGATGAGATTAAAGCTTATTAAAACTTATCGCTATTAAGATGAACACACATGTCATTGAAATAGTTTCTATTCTATGAGTGAAGTATTTCTCATTTGATCAGATTTTAAGACATTGAACACAATAAGAGTATTAACATCATTTTTCATGGGCTCGAATTATGGTTTTATTTAGTAGCTTTCAATTATAATCACATCACAAACAAATATTTGCCATACAGAGATTAGCTAATTAATTTAAAAAAATAAGCTTTTTTCCTCCCAGAAAAAATGCAAATAATCATAATGTTTTGATTCACTTTACTAAAGACGATTTCATTCGAAACATAAATATGGTATCTCCGCTCTGCTAATGCATAGGAGCAAACATGTTATAGAATATAACTTATACATATTATTGTAATAAACAAAAATCATTTTAATTTTTTTTTATTTAAAACTAGAATTTCTATTCTACACACCCCTGCAGTAGATTGAAGAGCCTCATAATATTCCCGTGGAGCAGGGGGGTGGTATTGCCAATTTACTCACTGGACTCCCAGAGTTCCTCTACCGCCGAGACACGAGCGCGCTCTGGTATTGAACCGATTTACTAATTTCGCCTTCACCCATTCAAGTACTGGCCATGCTCGATGTTGCTTGACATAGGTGAACAATAGTCAGACGTTCTTCCTCTAAACTATGAAATAACTTTGAAAATATGGTCATAATGGGTCAAAAACAAAAACTTATTAAAACTTCCTATTTATTCAAATCCCAACACGTTTCAAGCTTCTAGCTCCTTATCAAGGGGTTCCTCTCTCTCACTTTTATGACCGACGTATGCTTGCTAAGCCAGCATTTTCAAATTTTGTCCACTTTAACACCACCATTCAAAACTACCTTTCTAAATTTCGTTTTAACTACATCTATTGCGTAGCGGTTAAGAAGAGTTAGCTAGCCAAAGAAGTTTTTATTCATTTTTATTTTTTTCTGGTGGTGAGGATCATGAACCAGGTTATTCATGGTAGCTCCTCAAATTTAATTTTATAAACGCTTAGCGCTTTCAGAAATTTATATTCCCATCCTCAGAGCGCCAGAGCGTAGGTTGATCCGGGATTAGAGATGCTACATTGCTGAACTATACTGATGTGCACTGAGAGTACAAATGAATTGTGAGGATAATATATATATATATATATATATATATATATATATATATATATATATATATATATATATATATAACACATACATACATGCATACATACTATAAAATTATATATAGCTTGCGAACCTCATTTTCGTCATCTCCTGGGTAAAGTCGATGGACATTTGAATGAGATACTCCGTAGGCAATGGATCACACCTTATAAAAACAGTTAATATCATCAATATAATTATCAAGGTTAATAATCTGGTATCATTCGTAGGCAATGGGTCATAACTTATAAAAAGTTAATATCATCAATTTAATTATCATGGTTAATAATCTGGTATCATTCGCAAGCAATGGGTCAGAACTTATAAAAAGTTAATATCATCAATTTAATTATCATGGTTAATAATCTGGTATCATTCGTAGGCAATGGGTAATAACTTATAAAAAGGTAATATCATCAATTTAATTATTAAGGTTAATAACCTGCTATCACTCGTAGGCAATGGGTCATAACTTATAAAAACAGTTAATATCATCAATTTAATTATCAAGGTTAATAATCTGGTATCATTCGCAGGCAATGGGTCATAACTTATAAAAAGTTAATATCATCAATTTAATTATCAAGGTTAATAGTCTGGTATCATTCGTAGGCAATGGGTCATAACTTATAAAAAGTTAATATCATCAATTTAATTATCAAGGTTAATAGTCTGGTATCATTCGTAGGCAATGGGTCATAACTTATAAAAACAGTGAATATCATCAATATAATTATCATGGTTAATAATCTGATATCATTCGTAGGCAATGGGTCATAACTTATAAAAAGTTAATATCATCAATTTAATTATCAAGGTTAATAATCTGGTATCATTCGTAGGCAATGGGTCATAACTTATAAAAAGTTAATATCATCAATATAATTATCAAGGTTAATAATCTGGTATCATTCGTAGGCAATGGGTCATAACTTATAAAAAGTTAATATCATCAATATAATTATCATGGTTAATAATCTGGTATCATTCGTAGGCAATGGGTCATAACTTATGAAATCAGTATTTCTCCATCATACACCTTTTACATCGTTTACTTCATTGTTGTTTCTATAGTCAAGTCTTGTATGTCCTTATGCATTGGGGTAATTCAACAATTCACATTTTAATATTTAAACTACACTAGTGAGTAAAAAGTCTAAAATAGATTAGAAAGCCTAGAGACTCTTGCCGGCCTTTCTTTAACCAGTCCAAAATAATGTTTTTTACTCCAAAATATATTAGACAAGTAAAAATATAAGTTTTTGTTCTGAGGCAATGTATGGCCAAATTTTCAAACTATATATATATATATATATATATATATATATATATATATATATATATATGGTGTTGTTATTCTTATTGGAGTTTTGGTCAATGTTGGTGAAAAAATCTTAGTTTATGCCGATATTGCGAGAATCTTAATTTTCTCTTCTTCAGGGCTGTAAAATTACAAGTACTACCTTCACCAACATTAACCAAAAATCACCAAAAAAGAATAACAACACCATATATAAATATAACCTGGTCGAAAACATCAACACAATTATATATATATATATATATATATATATATATATATATATATATATATATATATATATATATATATATAGCTTGCGGACCTCATTTTCTTCATCTCCTATGTATCACGGATGGGCTTACGATGATTATTTGAAAATCACCTTTTTTGAATAATATCAAAAACTACTTCCCTTAAGAGAAGAAACCTTCTAAAATATTCTGAAAATAAATATTCATATCGCAGAAAACATTTTTCTTTTCTAAACCTGTCTGGGCTAATATTTGCAATGACCGCTCGTGTTAGCGTTGCGTTGAGAAACATCCCCTAGGATTTTCACGTTCGAATTGCGGACTCTGTCAAAGATTTGGTGATATAATGAAAGATTGAGTATGGAAGGAGGGAGTATGTGTAGGGAGGTAGAGCGGTTGCTGGGAAGGACAGACTGATCCATCATAGGCCCACTACTCTTGCCTGCTCCTGACATACCCAAAGATAGATTGACTCTAATTAGATAAATATAAAAATAGGCTGATAGCCCTCTCACCCTTCCAGCGTACTTCCTTACTGCCCAGCTACAACTACCCAATCGATTCCACCGCCTTCCCAAAGCTGACCTTTTGCTACAGTAGAAAAAAGTCCGTCACGCAGGGGCTGCATAAACTAAGCAGATTTCCCACGTAAAGTTACACAATAGAGAAATCTCCATACGAGTTTCGAACAGTTAACGGAAACGGCCGAACTGGCTTTTGGCGGGAACGATTAGAAGCGACCATAGCTCGTCCGTTACACTTAAGAAAATGCAAATATCTTGTTTAATATTCAAGATAGAGAATAAATGCAGATAACGATATTTATAGTAAATTTACCATTAGATTGGTGCTATGCAATTTTTTGATCCGACGTATAGTAACGTATATATAACTATATATATATATATATATATATATATATATATATAGTTTTGAACTGACCTCAGTTTCGTCATCTCCTGGGCAGGATCGATAGACATTTGAAGAAATGGTTCAAAAACCGCGTCATGAGTACGACCACAATAGCTCATTTCCCTTAAGGGAAATCTGCTAAAACCTTCACGAAGACACCAGCCTACGGACTGCAAATGGTTTTATCCGACTTTATTGTATAGCCTGATGCAGGATGCAACGGGATACTAACACGAGTCTTTGTGACCCTCTTTTTATCCCTTGAAATGAAATGAAATAAAATGTGTATATTTCCATTAAATGTTATAACATAATAGGAAACGTCATTTGTTTTTCTATAAACAATTTTCTAATATTATGTCAATTAAATTCCTTACAAATTATTGGAATTACATTTATAGCTATGTAATACATTCGTTAAGATATTAGGTCAAATTATAATAATGCATAATATAAAATTCATCGATTTAAATAATTATATAAAATAAATTAGTTTCAATAGCAATCTTAATACGACTATAAAAATTTACAATTATTTTAAACTCAAAAACATACATTATATTATTTTTTGGCATGCACATTTATTAAAGGATAACAAGCTTTATAAATGATGAGTAGCTTGTCCCACCTTAGAGAGACAATGTACTAGATCACAAATTATTTTAGACCGATATTTATGACTAATATTTAGTAGTTTTATTTAATAATTCAACATTTTTAAAAGTATTCATCTTGTGTATAAAAACATTCGTCATTCACGAAGTTCTTTAGTTAGTTTTTAAACAAAGATTATTCTTAATAGATTTGATACATTCGGGCAGAGCGTTAAAGAGTTTTACTCCTGAAAATGATACGCTTTTCGCGAAATAATTGTGTTTGAGGTTGGGAGCTTGGAGGATATTCTTGTATCTCGTTTTATGATTATGTGTTATGCTATTTTTGTAAAACAAGTTCATGTTTTGTTTCAAATCTTGTCGTTCCGGTCAATAATAGGATTCATAGGGACGACTTGCATGTGTTCCCAGCAGGAACAACGACGACGCAGTGTTCTGGATGACAAAATGGACAAAACTCAATTTCGAGTTGGCGGAAAACAAGTTGGTAATTCTCATTATAGCACATGTATTAACCGGCTAAGATATTAATAGGTTTTCGAAAAACGCTCATTGATCCAACCCAAGAAATTAGTTCGGACAAAAAGATGTATACTCGACTTGCCTTTTCTTGACATACCCAAAGATGAATTGACTCTAACTATATTAATAAAAAAGTCAGTCAAGCTGCGAAAAATAAGCATATTTCACACATGCTAGTATAACACACTTATCTCACCACGAATTCTATATTTCTATGGGGGAAAAAACGCTGATTAGGGGAGGGGGAGATTGGATTGGTGCTACGAACAAATCGCTTACTTCAGTTCCGAAAAAATGCATAGAAAAACAGTTGTAGACCATCAATAATTTAAGAAGTTTGGTTCTATAAAATTTTACGATCCAACTCAATATAACCGATATTTTTTTAATGCCCACTCTAAACACCCGCTATTCCAGATCTCAATGGATTTTCACCAATAATACATATGATCTTCAGTGTTGACTTAAAAAATCGAGCATAGTATTGATGAACTAAAACATTTAGAGACAAGAACGTACAATCTTAATCGGTGACCTTAACATTTATACAAAGAATTTTCCTGTATTCTGCACAAATAAAAGTCTCTTGAAAACAATATTTGGTATTTAAGCTTAGAATAAAGAGGTTCATGATATACCAGCTTAATGTTAATATGACATGAGTAGGGGGAGAGGGGTTTAAGAAAGGCTAAATACTAATAAAATTCAAACATCTGGGTTACTATTCATAATAGAGGTAATATGCATATGGCAACATTTGTAGATTTACAATAAGATTATATACATTTTTTTCGATCTGACGTATAATAACAAAGATAATACGAATTTTCAAAATTGCCCCTATTAAACCCCCCTCCCCCTGGCTCGATTTCAGCCGTTGACAGACTTGATCTTTTGTTTTAAATTAAACGCGTATATATCGAGTTTGGTAACGATAAAACAAAAATTGCGGTAACAGACAAATGTATACATATCCTCTCGGTAGGATAAATGGACTAAAGGGGCATTTTCTTGAAACTCGTGTACTGATAACAATCTAATAGCTGATTTCCCTAAAAAAATAGTCTAGTACGATAAAGACTATAATTAACCCATGAATGCAAGAATATTTTTGGACACAAAAATCGGTCCATATTATTGTATCCTGAAAAGATAAGGATTAATATTTCTGTCGTTTGAAAGCCTTCACACTTTTGGGAAAATGAGTGTATAAATATTTTTATATATTCACTACAACCTATAATAATATATAGCCACACTTGAGGAGGCAAATGAGAAGAAGAACCGTCTTGGGCATTTAAATGCCCTAAACGCGTTCTAGAGAAACAAGTCATTCCAGCATGTTTTCGCGGGGAATTCCGAAAATTTCTATTAAATGTACATTGTTTACTTATTTGTAACGTTAATTCAGGAGTTTTATTTGAAAGGAATAATTTCGACGCTTTGTATAATAAATAAATGTTTAAATCGGTCTTTGTGGTAGTATTTACTTAGTATGATGTGGGATTTTATTACTAGTTATCACCTAACAGAAATGGCCAGGGTGCGTGGCGGTCATTAGCCGAAACCAACTTTTCAGCGTAACCAATAAGCTAATTGCGGTTCCTGATAACTTATGTGGAATGTGATAGGAGGATGAACCAAGTCGCCGATGGGGGTTGTTGGAGATTGAATCGGAGGGCTCATCTTGATCATACGAGAGGAATACCATGAGCCCCCGGGCACTTTTCCACTTTCCTAATATACCTCAGAGGGAGGCAACTTGAAGCCTTCCTTCAACTATTCTCCATCACTTTCCAAAGCCTAATTTACCGGCTTCAAACACGCTCAAAACTTTTTCCCTACATACTCCGCCAACAGTTTAACAACTCCCTATTTGGGGAAACAAGATCTCTTATCCCTTCTCCGGTCATATGCAAGCCGAAAATTATTTATACCTCATATTGATTATGCTGTATAGCCTGGTCGAACATAGATTTTTATTTTTATGACTAATGAGGTCTTCGTGTATTGACCGAGTAATGGTGCATTGTACCAAAGATTCCTAAGTCAGCAACCTTTCTACACAGGCCAATTCAATTCTGTCAAGACTGGACGTACATTTGAGTTGTCATACAGGATAAAGCAACATCAGCATGCTAATACAGGGTGGAGCAGAGGAAACGTATGTTTTTTTAACTGCTAGTAACGAGTGGGGGTGTTGACCTTGAATGAATTATGGCAGACTGCGCACACAATGCAGTTTCAGTCGCTATGGAGCGATGATTTGATCATCAAATGTTCCCTGGACAAGTTATTTTGAGATATGGTGATGTTTACTGGCCCCCTATATCACCGGGTTGGTTGATGGGTGACTTCTATGTGTGAGGATATTTAAAATCAAAAGTCAACATGAACAAGCCTCGCACAATCGATAGCCAGAAGAATTCCATTCGTCAAGAAATTGAAGCTGTGGGGAATGAAGTGTCGGAGAGGATCCAAATTTGTATCCAGCAAGAAGGGCATGACATTATTTTTCGAACCTAATTAAAGTATGCTTATTTTAAAATGTATCCCTTAATGCTTGTTTTTACTAGTTTTATCGAACCGTGTCCCAGTCATTCAATACTGAAAAATATGTGTTTCCTCCTCCCCACTCTGTACATTGAAAAAACACTCTGATATTTTCTCCCCACGAAAACAGTTTTCCCTGCTCATTTCAGTGCCCTTATTGTTGGTTAGTCACTTCTAAAAGGCAAAGGGGAAAACTAAACTTCTTTACACGATTACATTCTACTTTTTCTAGAAAATCAGAGCCATACTATTTAATTCTTATGTAAACAGCTAAACGCCTTTCCGTTTTTACACAATTACTTGTTTTGGTCAGACATTTATAGACCTAGTAGCATCTATTATTTATAGTAGAAAAATAGTATGACATTAGGTCACAAGTATAAGCTTAGAACTGTGCTCACACCTTTTAAAGTACTGCATTGAGCTTTGAAGTTTGGGAAGAAAATTACTTACACCGCATTAACAAAAAAGTACTACTCTAGAGAAAGCTCATTTATCTGTTCAATTTTCATGAGATTGAAGTCAAAAACTCATTATTCACTCAAGGTATATAGAACTTAAAACAAATTTGAACAATTTCCACTCTTTCTTTAGGGAAAATTACAGCGTCGTGGCTATAGTTTGAAATTGTGTATATAGTCTTTAATGAGGGCAAATAAAAAAGAAAAAAAACTGTACTTCCAACTCTGAGCAGGGAGCACATTAGAAAGAAAGGATGAAAAGGTTAATTATTTACATGCTTTTGATATTGAGATGGGGGCTGAGGGATGGTTATTATACACTCTACCCCCTCCCCCCCACCGCTCAGGAGGCCCGACAATGAGCTTCAACACACGCGCTCAGAGCTACCCTTTAATGTAGCCCTTGTTTCCAGGAGCAAAATAAATTATTAAATACACCTTATTCCTTTTTCACTTCCTCTTTCCCCGACCCTTCACATATGTTTAAGGGGGAAAGGGTGAATAAAGAATTGAAGATTTTTTTTAGACGGGAAATCGTTCTCAAGCCTTTAACACCCCTCATTAATATTAGGAGACTTGTTAGCATTTCCAGATTATTTTCATATATTATTTATAGAGGGGAAGAGCCGGGGAGGGGGGTATAGATCCTCCAGCCTCCTTGCCCATCAGCTGGGGGAGAGACTTTGACTGGCGGCCTTCTCGTGGGGGTCTTTAGAACCGAAGGGGAAACTGTTTCTTCAACCCTTAACCATCTACATTGAAGAACAGTGGACGCTATCAGCAATTGATGAGAACGAAACTGCATCTTCGTTCATTAGTCCAGCTACGAAATCATGGCACGAAATGTGACCTCACCTTCGAAGGCTCTCAGGTTACTCAAGAATGAATGAATCAGAGTAGATCGTATATACAGAATACTAATTTGGAATACTGTGCCTCTCTGGAACCAGAAACTGTAGTCTCCTAGTATTTGATTCTGCGGTCTTTTAAAGTGCATTACAAAAAGTTCATCATAAACTCCATAAGTAAAGCAGATTTCCCACCTGATGGAATGATCTCATCGCAATTTCTATGCCTACCATAGTAAAAATCCACTGTAGAGAGAATATAAATTTAAACTGGGAACGATATCCTTAATGAGAATGTTAGAAATTGCACCAAGAGTTGACGTTGAGTAAGGGCTAGAGTCTTAAATGTACTCGAATGTCCTCACATTCCTTGAACTGGGAATTGGCTTACCTAAAATTTCGACTTCAAGGCATAATTTACATGTGCTCCTAGGTAAGAGGATGAACTCTGACTTTTATCAGATTTTCCCTAAGAGGAATCAGTTATTGAAGTCCTACTCATGACACGATTTTATATAATTTGTATTCTAAAAGCAAGGTGTGGGAAAGAGATCGTGCATGAGTACTAATACAATTGTTGACTCCCGCTATAGTTATTAACATATATCATATTTATACTTCGTTGTACGATAAAAGTGAATATAACAAATTTACTCTAAATAACAAAATAAACACCTTCTGTTATGCGCATGTTTGCTGAGAAACCAATAGGAAACGAAATATCCCGATTTATCACTTCAGGCTTCCCTTACAACCGCTCTCCTAACCGTTTCTAGAAATTTTAATATACCTTGTAATCATGGAGGAGTTATTGCTAATTCACTTACCAAGTTTTGTTAATTTCGGTGCAATGGATAGTGCCCAATGAAATTGTTGACTCCAGCTTTAGGTTTTAGTGTATATCTCGTTTATACTTATTCAAAATATATCTGTTATTATAAGTCGGATAGTAATATGCTATAGAACCAATCTTTTAAAACTGTTCTAAAATGGTTTCCTAAGGATGTTTTCATAATTTTAGTATTAAGCGAGTTATTCGTACTTTCTTGTTATCTGCCTTCAGTAAGACCCCCCCCCTCTCTTCATCGGCAATTTACATATAAATAGAGAATATGTGGTGAGATGAGATCACATGCATGCTCATCGGAAATCTGCGTACTTTACGCAGCCCCCACGTGACGGTCTTTTGGCAATTCAACCTTGTTCTCCACTTATTAAAATGCTATACTGAGGTATTTGGATCTCATTTTGTGGCAAATAAGTCGTATAGTATGGGGCTAGGTACTGATCCTTGTGTAGGACCTGCAACCATTTTTAGTTTGTAAAAAGTCATGTTCATGAGAAAAAACAAAGAGGCTGCGTAAACTAAGCAGATTTCCCACGTGACGTTATACAATAGAGAAAACTCCATACGAGAGCTGAACAGTTGCGGCAAAGGGCCGAACTAGCTTTTGGCGGGAAATTCCGACGTACGTTATCGGCCCAAATTTAATAATAATGTCAATATCTGGGTTAATATTCAAGATAGAGAATAAATGTATAGAACAATATTTATAGTAAATTTAATTTACAATAAGATTGGTTCTATAAATTGATAGGAGATACTTCGAATTTTCGAAAATCCCCCCTCTAAACCCCCCCTCCCACTGGTCCGATTTCAGCCATTAACGAACTTGATCTGTCGTTTTGCATAAAACGTTTAAATATCGGGTTTGGCAACGATCAAATAAAAATTGCGACCGCTATAGCGTTAACAGATATATCTATATATATATATATATATATATATATATATATATATATATATATATATATATATATATTATTTTGAACGGACCTCATTTTCGTCATCTCCTGGGTAGGATCGATGGACATTTGAAGAAAATTTTCGAAAATCGAGTCATGAGTACGACTTCAATAGCAGATTTCCCTTAAGGTAAATCTGCTAAAATGGAGGTCTAGATTAGTCTAGAGTATTTCCAAGTTGGCTGACACCCTTCGCAGATCCTTCTTACTGGCAGGCAAAGGGTTTTCTGTGCGTGCTGTATACTTTTGTTACAAATAAGACGCATGGTGGATGGTAGATACAATTGTGAATATTTTATTGCCTCGTTTATCCGCAAAAAAAATACTCCTAGAAAGCAGGATTGATGCGACTTAAAGAAATGTGGAGCTTTATCGTCGGAAGGAGGGAAAACGATCGGTAAAAGAGAATAATCGTCTTTTTCTTATCGTAGAGCGGTTATCCAAGGAGAAGGTGATAAATCCGAATATTGTAGCGGCGAACTTACTCCAGTATTTGTCAAGATGGTATCGGGCCGGGGTGAGGTGGCCGGCCACCCCTCCAGCTTTACGGGGGCCTCTTCCAATCCCGCAATGCTGACAACAAGCAACACTTTACCTTCAACATTGGATCCCCCAAGATTGTAATGTCCCAATGCTTTATCACTAATATGACACATAGAACAGGACTGGAAATGTAAATAAATGGTTTTTATTAGCTGTTTTCCCTTAAGGGAACTCAGTTATTGAGGTCGCGCTCATGACGCGATTTTTGAAACATTTCTTCAAACGTCCATCGATCCTACCCAGGAGATCACGAAAATGAGGTCCATTCAAAATTATATATATATAAAAGCAGAGGCTGCTGTGTAAACTAAGCAGATTTCCCTCGTGAAGTTTAGTAATAGATAAATCTACATACTGGTAACACAACAGCACCGTGAATAAATACTAACGGAAATAAGAAATGTTTCATCCAATTTCAATAACCTGCCGACAGGAAGCGTTAGGTTAGAAATGTAAACAAACGGGTCTGCCCGTTTCACACCGGAAAGAATAACAATTTCTGAAATATATTAGAATATAACATATTAATTTTATTGAGAACTATTTACTATACCTAGTACTATAAGTAATAATGAGTCAGAATAATTGTTATCTCAATCAAACAAATTTTAGTAGTCCAAAACCTTAAGACGGGGGGGGGCACCGGGACATATTTGCATGTATCTCGTATAATAAAGGTCTCTTGAATACAATTTCAGGTATTTAAACTTCGAATAATGTGATTTATTATGTAGCAGAGTATTGTTTATGTAACATGAGTAGAAGTGGCGGTTTGCTGATGGCTGAAAACTGAAAAATGCAAATATCTCGGTTAATATTCAAGATAGAGAATAAATGTATAGAACAATATTTATAGCAAATTTAATTTAGAATAAGATTAGTTCTATTCCATTTTTTGATATTTCCAATTTTCGAAAATCCCCCCTCCAACCCCCCCCCCCCACTCGTCCGATTTCAGCCATTAACGAACATGATCTGTCTTTTTGCATAAAACGTTTATATATCGAGTTTGGTAAAGATCAAACAAAAATTGCGACCGCTAGAGCGTTAACAACCAAATATATATATAAAATTTTGAACGGACCTCATTTTCGTCATCTCCTGGGTAGGATCGATGGACATTTGAAGAAAATTTTCGAAAATCGCGTCATGAGTACGACCTCAATAGCTGATTTCCCTTAAGGGAAATCTGCTAATAAAGATCAAGATCATTAATGACTGAAGTTGGCCTAGCGGGAGGGTGTTTAGACTGGAGGATATTCGAAAATTTCAAAACTCTCATTTACTATACGTCTATACGTCGGATGGAACAATTGTATAGAAGCAATATTATTATAAATTATATTTACTATAAATGTTGTATTTAAATTTACTATACATCTCTTCTCTATCTTGAATATTAACTGACATATTTGCATTTTCCAGTTTTCAGCCATCAGCAAGCCCCACTCCTATTCTCGTCGTAATAATAATAAGCTGTTATATGAGTGATTCAGATAAAAATTATTTTGATTCATTATAAATTACAGTGCTAATTTTCCAGAATGTTGCCCCAAGCACAACGATTTTATCCATTTTATGTGTATTATTACCATTATTGTAAATACTCTATGCAGGTATGGGCAACCTTTGATATGCTGTGGGCCAAACTTTAGTGTGTAAATACGTTTTAAGTAGTGCTAAGTGTTAGTGGTCGTCCGAAGTTATCTTTTTAATGTCAGTATTGGTGTTTTTTGTCGTTAGTTTTGCGAGCATATCAACTTCAGTGCTTCGTCCAATATTCTGGTGTCCTGGTAGCCACACCAATGTTATGTGATTTTGTTGATTTTGAATGTGTTCAAAAATGTTTGTTATAATAGGATGAGTGGAATATATATTTTTTAAAGAGAGTAAAGAACTTAGAGAGTCCGAAAATAAAATGATTTGGCGATTTTGAACATTTTGGAGGTTTTCTAGAGATAGTAGAATAGCGTGTAGTTCAGCTGAATAAATACTTGGCGTGCAGTTTAATCTTTTGGCATATGTGTGGTCGTCAATGAGTGCAGCAGCTGCTGTTCCAAAGTCAGTCTTGGATCCGTCCGTGAATGTGTATAGTGCGTTTGGGTTATTTGCAGTAATGGAGTTAAATGCAGTCATGTAAAAGTTTGAAGAAAGGGAATCATTTTTATTAAATTTTGTTAAGGTTAAATCAATATATAACTTATCTACTCTCCAAGGAGGAAGTGATAGTAAAGTATTGTTGTACATAGGAGTCTGTAAGATGTTTGAGTCTGCGGAATTTTCTAATGTGCGTATAAGAAGTAGTTTGTGTTTACATTTTTCTTTATGAATTTGTTGAAATGTGGTGTATTGTTTAAGAATGTGTGGATGCCAGGTTTGTCTAAAGCTTTACATTTTAATACGCTTCTTTTAAGTAGTGCTCACAATTTTTAACGATAGATATCAGACATGAAATTGTACCGAAAATTTAATTATAATACAATTTATTAAAATAACAAAATGAAATGTAAGAAATAGGTACAACATTATAATTAAATCGTAAAATTTAGAATTATTACAAACAACAAAAGTTAAATAGCGACACTGTAATCAATGAGATTGAATTTGGGAAACTAATCCATGGATGTTTGGATTAATTCCACTGATACAATGACGAGAAGAATTTTCAAAATTATCGTCAGTCAGCCTTGTACGACGTTTTGGTTTATTAACTTTCATCAATGAAAAGAACTGTTTGAATTTATAAGTACTGTCAAACGCACAAATCTCTCCTCATCTTCCTCATTTGGAGTAAGTAGTGTCATATTTTTGTTTGATCGGGTTTTCAAAATGTCTTGCGGGCCGGATCAAACCTTACCGCGGACCGGTGGATGCCCACATATGCTCTAATGTATAGATGAAGAAGAAGCTTTGTAGTCATAGTTGTACTTACTTGTGCTCTGTAATGTGTAACATATTAACGGGGCAATGCTAATAATTGGCAGACATAAATAGCCTCCCCATCACTTTCAAAATTGACGTGTCATTCAATTAGCATTGTTTTTTTCTTAAAAATAATTTATGACATTTAAAGAAATATTCCTGGGGAAGAATATAACATCGCTAAAAGTGCACATTATATATGTTGTATAAGGCATTACGATGTATATTTTAATGAGTACATACGTTCTTCTCGTTTAAATACGCCATCTAATCTTTAGCTCTAGTTTTAAGCAAGCATCTTAATTACTTGCGGTTATTAATCCCCCAACCCAATCCATCTGTGTTGCTCACAACTTCCGCTCAATAATTTGGTTTAAATTATATGAACTCCAATTATTCTAAATATTAAACCATAGGAATGTTTAATTATAAGTCTAAAAACATGACATCATTGTTCATAGTATGCCTATATTAAAAACACTTAAATGAGTATTAATAAAATTGTCGACTCCCGCTACAGTTTCAGCATATATCTCGTTCATACGACAAAAGTGGCTCACGTTAGCCATGCGAGTTAAAGCGTTGACCTTTATCTCACATGGTAAACCTAGAGTAGCGAGTTCGATTCTTGCCTGGGCAAAGGAAATTATTTAGAGACGAAATTCATTAAATAACATCATAAATCCCACCCTAGCTAGAAAAGGGTGGTAACCTGTTGATAACCCGCCCTAATTAGCCTGAGTTGCAAAAAGTGTATGTTAATAAATAATAATAATATACGAGAAAAGTGTATATACAAATGTTGATTTAAATATTAAAATAAACAACTTATGTTGCACGTTTGCCGAAAAACCAATGCGAAATTAAATAATGCGATTTTTCATTTCAGGCTTCCTTATATCCCTCACTCCCACTCTCCCCTAGAAAAGATAATATTTGTTATTTTGATAGAGCAATTGCTAATTCACATACCGTGTTTTGTTCAGTTCGGAACAGTCTTTAGAGCCCCATATAATTGTTAACTCCCGCTATAGTTTTTAGTGCATATCTCGATTATATTTCGATATTCAACAAAAGTTTATATAATAAACGTTACTTTTCATAACAAAATAAACACCTTTTGTCATTAGCATGTTTGTCAAAAACCCAATAGGAACCGAAATGTCGCAATTTTTCATTTCAGGCTTCCTTTATAACACCCACTCCTATTCATCTCTGAGAATATTAGTATAACATTTAGTCTATGTTGGGCTAGTAGTAAGATACATACCAAGTTTCAATTCGGTTCAGTTGTTTAGCGTGAAAAGGTAATAAACATTTCACTTCACTTGAAAGAGATAAGCGATATCTCTGTTAAAATTCATTGGGTCAAAGGTGGCATAGATCATAATTTATAGAGCTTTTTATGATAAACAAAAGCAAATTTTATAGGATTGTTTTATTTCTTAAATGTACGAAGAAATTTGGAATATATAATGTTTGCCCACTACTAACCCCCCCCCCCTCACTCAGTCGTTTACGATTAAAAGAGGTGTGCCAATATTAGAGTTTACAAAAACTCCAAATATTATATTTCAACCTTCTAAGGCTAGCCATAAATGAGTTATACGAGATAAGTAGATTCTTCTGGTCGAAATTGTCCAAAATAAATTCAGGGAAGACCAAAACAGAGAATTCCGGATATTTTCACAATTAAAATAATTCCTATCCTTCGTACAAGAAAGTAAATTATAAGTTTCTGACTTGTTTTGTTAAGAACCTACCCATATTTCTTAAAATTATTTTTATAGCACCTCATTCGAAAATGAGTTTATTTTTAAATGGTAGATTTGCGGAGGTTTACAAAATAAAGATAAAGAAATATCTTTAAATAAGCAAGAGAAGGCATTGTCTTCGGATGTTCCACTTATGGAACAATGACTGGTTCAGACTGCGGAAGCGTTCATTATATGGCTGGGTGTTTTCCTTTTCTTCTCTAAGAACACACCTGAATTGAGAAATTCCTAGAATCACTTAATCACTCCTCCTAATTCCTCCATTTGGGTTCAGTACTCTCTTCGGTATATTTCCCGGAGAGCCTAATTGAGATCATTTTGGATTCGTTCATTGAACTATTCTATACATTTATTTAATAAAGGACGCAGGGGTTGCGTAAACTAAGCAGATTCCCCACAATGTTAAGTGAACAAATACAAAGGTTAATGAGAAATATTTCAGTCAATTTACAATAAAAGTTAATAATCCCTACAACGGAAAGCGGCTGAATTGAAAACAGACAGGCCATCCACCTAGCGTTGAATAGATAGATAGATCGAAAAGGCAAACAATTAATGAAATATAACATATTAATTTTATTGAAAACAATTTACTAAAGCCAGCGCTGTAATTTGTAATGAATCAGAATCAGTTTTATGTCAATCACTCAAATGTTAGTAATCCAAGAACAAAAGAAGGGGGGGGGTCAACAGAACGTATTCGTATATATCTCACAAAGTAAAAGTTCAATGAAAACAATATTTGGTATTTAACTTTAGTGGTTCATGATATAACAGCTTATTGTTAATATGACATGAGTAGAAGTGGGTGTTTGCTGAAGGCTCAAAACTGAAACACGCAAATATCAGGATTAGTATTCTAGATAAAGAATAAATGCATATGACAATATTTATAGTACATTTAATTTGCAATAAGATGTGTTCTATAAAATTTTTCGATCTGAAGTACAGTAAAGAAAATATTTCGACTTTTCAGAAACCTCCCCTCCTCTAAACACCCTCCCTCTGCCCGATTTTAGCCGTTAACGAAGTTGACCTTTCTTTTTACATAAAACGTTTGGTAACGATCAAACCAAAACTGCGAACCGCTAGAGCGATAACACACACACACACACACACACACACACACACACACACACACATATATATATATATATATATAATTTTGAACGTACCTCATTTTCTTCGTCAACTTGGTAGGATCGATGAACATTTGATCAAATTTTCCAAAAATCGCATTATAAATTACAGTACTGGATATAGTAAATAGTTTTCAATCAAATTATTATGATATATTCTGATATATTACAGTAATTGTATTTCTTTCCGGTGAGAAGTTGGCGGAACGGTTTATTCAGATTTCAGACGCTTTTCGTCAGGAGGTTTCTTATTATCGTTTGTAATTTTTCACTTAATATTCACGGTGGTGTTGTGTTACCAGTATGTAGATTTATCTATTGTTAAACTTCACGCGGGAAATCTGCTTAGTTTACGCAGCCTATGCTTCACGGACGTGTTGAGTTCAACTTGTTCTGTTGATTCTGTGCAAACTCCATCTTTCATTTGCTTCCAATCTAGTATATTCCTTTTGCGAAGAATCTAACTCTCACGTGTCATAGGATTAAAATCTGCTTAGTTTAAGCAGCCCCTGCACGAGGGACTTTTGTTTATTGTATGAGTAGAAGCGGAAGGGATGGTAGTTGAGTGGTATGTGTTAGAATAAAGGGTTAGGGTAGGTACCTGTTGAAGAGGGAGATGGCACTCCTCGCCAATGCCATTAGGCCAACGCGAGTGAGGACTGCTTCAGCAGTTCCTCCGACCAAGGTAGCGATCACTTCGAGTGGATAATCACCCAATCTTCATCGGTAATCGGATACCCATTTCCTCCTTCACTTACACGCCCCATCCTTTTAGCCCTCTCTTTTTTTTTTCTATCTCTCTCTCTATCTCTGCATCTCTTTCGATTAAGTGCTGCCGATTCAGTAAAGTTCGCTCAGTATCTGATGACATCCGATTTTAATGGCAGCTCTCATAAAGTAACACCAACAAACACATAGGAATAACACAATTGTTGTCTTACACAATTGTCTGATTATGGAATGCTAAAGAATTTGCATTTTAGCAGATTTCCCCTAACGGAAATCAGCTATTGAGGCCATACGCACGATTTTCGAAAATGTCCTCAACTGTCCATTGATCCTACCTAATAGATGACGAAAATGATGTCCGTACAAATTTTATATATATATATATATATATATATATATATATATATATATATATATATATATATCGAAAAAATGGAAGGGGAGGCTTAGAGGGGACGAATTTCCAAAATCGGAATATCTCCAGTATTATGCTTCGGATCAGAAATGATATAGAACCAATCTTAATGCAAATTTAATGTTCTATGAATTTTGTTAAATATGATTTTCCATTATTTTAATTATTTACCAAGATATTTGCATTATTTTAGTTTTCAGCATTCAGTAAACCCCCACTCCTACTAATGTCACATAAAAAAATATTCTGTTATATAATGAAATACCTAATATTGTTCTCATTTTTACTTTTAAATATAAATGAAAATAAGTGGTGTACAAGGGAAATCTGCTTAGTTAACACAGAGCTTGCGTGAGGGATTTTTTTAGAGTTTTCAAACTAAAAAAATCTCTCACTAAATGGACTAAATTTTATGTCTAAACTGGTCTTGAGTTTTCCGTTGATAATGCCTATTTTAAATGTCCTGTGGTTATATTTTTGCATATTCTATAGTACGTCTACCAATTTGTTAGCAGATTTCCCTTAAGGGAAAGGTCTGCCAACCTCTACAGGAAAGAAAAACAATTACTGAAATATATCAGAATATAACATATGAATTTTATTGAAAACTATTTACTGTATTCAGTACTTTATAATGAATGAGAATAATTTTTATACTAATTTATTAAATCTTAGTAATCCGAGAATTTTACTTTGGGGGGGGGGGGTCCCACCAGAACATATTTGCATGTATCTCGTATAATAAAAATCTCTTGAAAACAGTCTTTTGTATCTAAGCTTTGAATACTCTAGTTTATTATATAACAGAGTTTTGTTTATAAAACATGAGCAGAAGTGAGGCTGAGGAGGAGTGAGGCTTGCTGGAGGCTGAATATTGAAAAATGCAAATATCTCGGTTAATATTCAAGATAGAGAATAAATGCATATAACAATATTTATAGCATATTTAATTCCAATAAGATTGGTTCAATACGAACTTTCGGTCCGACGATAGTAACGGAGATATTTCGAATTTTCGAAGCCCCACCTCTCTAACCCTCCCTTAACGGAAATCTGCTAAAAATACAGAAGAAGTCACGTCTTACCATCCTTATCATATCCTACAACACATCCCTATATGCAGTATATGTATATCTCGGGAATAGGAGTCTGTGCATCAGATATTTGTTTTCCACGCTTGAACATGTTCATAGGCAAGTTTTTTTTTTTTTCGCATGCCCTTCCACTTCTGCATGATTTTTTTTATTTGGCCTTCTGAGAAGGAAAAAAAAGAGAGGGGTATTTAGTTTCTGGAGTATGACCTATTAACATCAAAAGTAAAACGGTGACCAGCTTGAAGCAAGCAACAAAAGAGTTGCCGAAAATTAGCTATCTTATGGAGAAAAATACCTCTGGATCAGAAATCTGGTGAAAGTCAGAAGTACAGTTTGACCAGCAAGGAAGCCAACGAACTCAGCTCTGTAAGTTAAGAGAATTTAACTTTTTGCGGTGAAAGTTTGACGACAGATTCATAATAGCTTACGTTCGGTCATATTGTTTATTTTGGTTGTTTGGTGACGTTCCCAACAGTATTTTGTCATTCACTGATTTTGGTATTTAGGAGTAATATGTACAATGAATGTTGGTATATTTACCTTCGAAAATGACACAGTTCCAAGGGGTTGGCTTTCCATGAAAGCCATTACTGTATTGCCATTGAAATATTGGTACCTAGAATAATGGAAGGAGGTTAAAACTGCCCACTTTATTTATTCATGATGTTATTAATCTAATTGACTGAATATTTTGGGCGTGGCCTTATTCTAATTAGTAGAAAAGAGTCGGTGTATGTATGGTGCTTTTGCGTGTATTTCCCAATAGCCTCCCTATCTATACATCTCTAATCTACACTAATAGAGCACCTTCTGTTACATATGCCTCCCCCCACCAGTCTCTCTCTCTCTCTCTCTCTCTCTCTCACTCTCTCTCTCTCTCTCTCTCGCTCTCGCTCTCTCTCTCTCTCTCTCTCTCTCTCTCTCTCTCTCTCTCTCTCTCTCTCTCTCTCTCTCTCTCTCTCTCTCTCTCTCTCTCTCTCCTCTCTCCTCCTCTCTCTCTCTCCTCTCTCTCTCCTCTCTCTCTCTCTCTCTCTCTCTCTCTCTCTCTCTCTCTTTCCCTCCCTCCCTTTTCACTTTCACGGATCAATCGTTGGACTTATCTATTCATCCCATTGGGGCCCCCAGCCCTTCGGAGTTTGACAAATTGCCCAATGGCATGGTTGACCGGTACCCCCACCCCCCTTCTTCTTAGCCACTAACACCAATACATTCCCTTCCCATATCATTGAATTATAATTTCTTGCAGAGTTATTGTGTAAAATGGATTGGTCTCATAATACTGCTCTATCAGAAATTGGTTCTTATAATATTCAATGCAAGAGCTTTGAATATTCGAGCTCTTCTTATGTCACTAGAAACGTTCATAGCGCATTGGATGTTTAAAATAAGCTGCTAGAACATCACACAGTCTACTTTTTAAACGATATGATATTTATGTAGGATGAAAAAATTGTTGGCTACCCTTCCACTATAATAATTTATTGAAACGGCAAAGCGCTTTCGATTCTGTGCATCATCATCAGTGCCCGAAGGTTTGCGATGTTGACCTGACGGCTCTTGGAGCTAGACTGTCCAGGCCCAAGAGCCGCCAGTTCAACATCGAAAACCTTCGGACACTGACGATGATGCACAGCATCGAAAGCGCTTTGCCGTTTCAATAAATTATTATAGTGGAAGCGTAGCCAACAATTTTTTCATCCTACATACATTAGAAGTCACTTCCACCTGCCAGAATACCAACTCAGGGTATGATATTTAAACTGGCTGAGAAATATTTACTAATAAATTACCTTACTATAAAAAGTAAATAAATTAGAGAAAAGGTTTTCTGGTGAAAACGATACACTTTGTATGAGATCAATTATTTAAAGAATTGCTGTAAATATTTTTCGATAAGACGTACAATAACATAAATATCTACGATTTTGTATTTTACCCCTTCTCAACGCAATCCGGTTTTGGTCATTACTGGACATGAAATCGTTAAACACTCATTGTGAAAAGATGATCTATTTAACTTTGCTTAACTAATGGCGAAAAGTCGGCAAAAATGAAAATGTCAAATGATTATTAAAATCATTTTTCTGAGTATGTATTCTGGCAGGTGGAAGTGACTTATAATGTCGGTAGATGAAAGAAATGGCTACGCTTCCACTGTAACACTTTATTAAAACGATTGAGCGCTTTCGATGCAGCGCATCATCATCAATGCCCAGTTGACACACAAAAACAATAATTATTTATCTCTATTAAAATAAAGAGTAAAATATACACTCAACCGCAAAAAAAAACACTTAGATAGACACTTAGATTTAGTCTTATAATTTTGTTAAATACTTAATATATATGTATATTAATCTTTTTAATTAAAATAATTTGTTAATCTATAGGTTATATAAACAAAATCTGCCAAAAGTGAATAATTTTTATTGATTATTTACAAAAAAATACATAATAAAAAAAAAGAAAAAGATAAATTAACACATTTAAAAAAAAAAATTATTCTTCATTTTTATTACAGTGAATGGTAGACTTCGCTACCCCAAGCGTTTCGGCAATGTAACGTAAGCTCCGGCCTTCCATCTAAGTTTGAAAGACCCATTATTTTGGACCGAAATAAAAATAAAACATTAATTAAAGACAATGCTTCGTTAATAATTAAAGATGTTTAAATATGCGAAAAACTACTTACAGTTTAGAATAGATCAACTTCACGACAAATAAATCTAATCTGATTTTTTCTAATTGTTTACTAATCCTGAAGGGATTAGTTCAATGGACTTAGACTCTAAATTCTCTGTAATAACTAGAATACCCACATAAAGAAAATTGCTGAAAATTAGCTTTTAATACGACAAAAATGAAGTGTCCGGTTTTTTTGTGGTTGAGTGTATAACATATAACAATAAAAACTATCTTTCTTAGAACTAAATAACATATAAAACCTGTTGATGTATGAAAGGTTTATGGAGAGACACCGTCCACGCCGTTTATAGTATTTGAACTCTTGTTAGTTCTAGAGCTTGGAGAACTAATCTTTTTCCGAGGTGGTCTTCCCTGTGTAGAACTTTTATTTCATCAAATTTAATTTCGTGAGAACAAATACTTGCGTGTCTAGCTTTGGCGGATGTCTTTGATCTGTTATGTTTTAGATCAGACATATGTTGGTTGATTCTTGTAGCAGTCTTTTTACCTGCCTGTCCCACATAAACTTTACCGCAATCACATGGTGTCATATATACTATACTATCTTGTAAAAATTGGGTGTCTTTTGGGCTCTTTAAATATTTGTTGAATATTTTATGTGGTTTGAATACTGTTCGTAAATTATACTTTCGAAGTATTCTTACCAGTCTTTCTGAAGTCCTCGCTATATAAGGAAGTGTTACGTTGCTTAATGGTTTAACTTGTTTTGCTATTAATGTTCTACAATTGTTACTGAATAGTTTATATATGTAAATAATTTAATTATAATTTAGTTTCTATTAAAAAAAAAAATTAATATTGTATATATTGGTATTGCGATATATTATTATTGTTATTGGGGTGTATGTTGTATTGTTGTTACTTAGGTTAATCTCATTATTGAAGTATCGGAGTGATTAGTTTATATATGTAAATAATTCAATTCAAGACAAAAAAAAAAAATTGATATTGTATATATTGGTATTGCTATATAGTATTATTGTTATTGGGGTGTATGTTGTAACTTATTGTAACTCAGGTTAATCTCATTATTATGAGTGATTCTTTATATGTGTAAATAATTAAAAAAAAAAATTAAAAAAAATATTGGAAAAGTAAATTATTGAATATAATATAAATTTAAAATAAATAGTGTGGAGAGGAGAATTACTAAAATGTGAGATACTATGTACAAGCAATATATGAACAAACTACGTTTACTTACACAAGGTACCGAACTAAACTGTAAATTATAAACTATAGAAGGGCGTAATAACCATGCAGTTGATCGCCCCAAAAATAATCTCATCTACCATCTACAATTGTTACTATTTGCATTTAATCGTAATTCATATTCAGACTGCTCTACGTATTTTTTTTTTGTTTTCAACTTTCTTTAAACCTTCACATCTACTTATCGGCTTTTTCCTTAGAAATAGACAATATATTTGTTGAGATGAGATTAGTCTTGTGCCATACCATCACGTGGTATAATTTGCTTAGTTTACGTAGCCCATGCATGACTGACTTTTATAACTATCTATAGGAGAAAAATATGACATGCCTCAAGTATATATTAGCTCCATTTCTGAAAATGAACTCAGGCAATATGATTTTTTTTCTCCTGTGTACTAATGATAATCTACTGGGTAAAAAATAATACGAAGTTAAAAGATTCAAGATATATGGCTCGAATCTATATCCATTCTATAAATCAGAGACCCTAAATTGATTGATATTGTTGAAAGAGCTCCATTTCCCCCATTTTTTTGTTGTTTTTGAGAGGGTTCCAGATAATATTTTTCCAATATATTTCAGGGGATGAAAGAGTGCCGGGCCAGAGGGATATACATTTGCCTGAGACTAGGGAGTGGGTGAGATTTCGACAGTTGCCATACCAGACCCAAAATATGGCCCTTTATCGCGGCGGCTCGATGTGGCTCGCTTTTTATTTAAATTTACTCTCGGGCCCCCTTGTCAAACACAGACAGTCCAGGGGGCATCCGAACCCCCTTCAAGTACCACACAACATGGTTCTACCTTCCAAAAGCCCCTATCCCCTTCAAATCTAACGACAAACGGCGAATTTTCCTGAAAAAAGTATAAATAAATAAATGCTATATAACATTTTTTTCTCCTTCCAGCTGAAACCCAGAAATGTACCGCTGGCAAACTTTAAAAAAGTCCGCCACTCAGAAACCTAAGCAGATTTTCCAGGCGGTGGCACCACTCTCTTCTAACCTCATATTTTCTATTTATAAGGCAAAAAAAAAAAGTCACCTAGTTCTTGTAAACTAAGCAGATTTCCCACATGAAGTTTTACAAAAGATAAATCTACAAACTGGTAACACTTAACGCCACTGTGAATAAGTGCATATGGTAATGAGAAGTCAGTCAATTTTAATAACCTCCCAACGGAAAGCACCTGAATTGTAAACAAACCAGTCTGCCAACCACTCAGAGCTGAACAGCTTGATATTCTTTTTTTATACATATATACTTTTTTTCAGAATCTATTCTTTTCCCATAGATTTGCGTCAAAGATTATATTGTTGGCTACAACAGGGAGGAATGGATTTTCAAATTAAAAAAAAAGTATTTAAAATGAAATAACTAAAAAATATTCTTGAATGAATCCAAAAAAAAATGTTTACCTCAAAAAACATCAACATATCAAAAATCAGTCAATGTAAAAAACAAAAACAGTGCGATATCTTTCAAGGAAGAATCATCAAAAAATACTTTTGAGTTATTTCGTTTTAATTTTTTTTATTTGTTTTAGAATTAATTCCTATTCCCATAGACTTGTTTCAAAGATAGTTCCGTTGGCTACAACTTTTATGTTTTAGCATTTTTCAATAAAGCATGCCGTTCCTGGGGTGAAGATTTGTGCATTTTAGGGCTAAAGGCAGCGTCAAATCCAAAAATTCAACGATATAAACTCCTTTTAGAATTTGATTTTCTACAACAATATGTCATAAAAAGTATGGCATTCTATTGTAAATTCCAAGGTTATGGTCGCTGGACAATTTCTGGAACGGTTACGAGGTTGAATATGAACTGAAAAGATTCTTCAGGAGTCTCAATTATGGCCACCAAGTCTCAGTCATAAAGTATAGATATGGATGTAGCAAAAATACATTAGAGTGTAAAGTTGATTGTGAGGAATGAGAATTATAACTGCATTTATTTACCTTACATAGAATCGTAAATTGAACATCGGTTGAGTTTAATGTTAATTGATTTGTTTCTTTTTGTTTTGTTTTCTGTTCTTATTTTTGTTTTATATTTTACATTTAAATTATTAATTTTATTGTAAATATCTCACTTATTTTAATATTTTATTCTATTATTATTATTTTTGTATATGATATTTGAGTAGATAATTTATTAACGTTTATATATTGTAAAATAAAAATGTATTTAATATAATCATACATGTAATATGGCATGTGGCAATGGAACATGTATTCAAATAAATAACTCCTCAGAGGGTTACTTTGAGGAGAAAAAAAAAAGTCTGAGCCTTTTGTTAATACAATTGGCGATTTTAAGGGGGTGGAAAAGGAAGTTGGGACTCCCTGAATATATATATATATATATATATATATATATATATATATACAATTTTGAAAGGACCTCATTTTTCTCATCTACTAGGTAAGATCGATTGACATTTGAAGAAATGTTTCGAAAATTGCGTCTTGAGAACAACCTCAATAAGTGATTTCCCTTAAGGGAAATCTGTTCAAAGGGGAAACATAATATTGTCAGGATAAATGAAAATCGTTTCGGTTTAGATTTAAGTACCTATTCATCCCCACCTTCAAGAATACTTATGTGCATCCGTTCTCCGAAAAGTCAAGCCGAAATAATATTCCTTATACAAGAGGTTCGAGTTCATTTAATCCTTAATGTACGAATAATGCTTTTGTTATCGGTCAATTCACCCTCGAGCTTCAAATCTCGGAGGTGGACGGTTTTCCTACACAAACTTCAATAAAATGATGGATTGCACATTGTGACCCCTCATTACTCCTTATACGTTTTAATTAAGTCAGAACAATTAGCAAATACTACTGAACAGTCTTTGATGTCAGAACGAATTTAATTAAGGTTCTTCGAAGAAGTGATAACAAACGTCATTGAGTGGTTGATAATGGCTCCATAGAGCTCTTTCATTCTGTTAACAGAATATTAAATATAACACATACATATTTCACGATTTTTGAATCAATGACTTCTCTATAAATAAAAAGTCCCTCACGCAGGGCCTGGGTAAACTAAGCAGATTTCCCTCGTGAAGATTAATAATAGATAAACCTACATACTTTTAACACAACTCAACCGTGAATATTAAGTAAATAATTACAAACAGTAATACGAATTCTTTTCCTTCCAGGCGGGAAGCGTTACTGTCTTAATACCTACTAGAGGTCTCCAAAATGGAATTAGTGTCCGTTCTAATAATCATAAGGTGTCTGCATTAAAAAACTATATTTATTGTTTTAAGATTTTATTTATTTCAATAAAAAAGTTTGATTATTTCATATAAATGTATTACCAAAGGCATCAAAGCTCAAATCCATATAAACCAAAACATTTCATTAAAAGTCGGTCACGCGGGGGATGCGTAATCTAAGCAGATTTTCAACAGATAAATCTACACACTTGTAATACCACCGTGAATGTTAAGCAAACAAATACATACGATAAGAAGAAATCTATCAATAAGTTTACATGTTAATAATATCTACAACGGATATCGTCTGAATTGTAAACAAACAGGGCAGTCAATATCTAGAACCGGAAAGAAGAAAAAATACTGAAATATATCTGAATGTAACATATTAATGTTTCTGAAAACTATTTACTATATCATTCCTCTATAATTTTGATCTCAATCAATCTAATTTTAGTAGTCAAAAGACTCAAGACGGGGGAAGGGTCACCAGAACATATTTGTATCTTGTATAACAAATGTCTCTTGAAAACAATATTTGGTATTTAAGCTTCGAATAATGTGGTTTATTATATAACAGAATATTGTTTATATGGCGTGAATAGAAGTGGGGGTTTGCAGAGGGCTGACAACTGTAAAATGCAAATATCTTGGTTAATATCCAAGATAGAAAATAAATGTATATGATACTATTTATAGACCATGTAATGAGCGATAAGAGTGGTTCTATACAATTTTTCGATCCGACGTATAGTAACGGAGATCTTTCTCATTTTAGAAGAACCCCCCCCCCCCTATTTCAGCCATTAACGAACTTGATCTTTCTTTTTACATAAAACGATTAAATATCGAGTTTGGTAACGATAAAGCAATAACTGTGTCCGCTAGAACGGCAACAAACATATATATATATATAATTTTGAAAGGACCTCATTTTCGTTGTTTTGAAGAGAGGATCGATGGAAACTTGAAGAAAAATTTCAATAGCTGATTAGCCTTAAGGGAAATCTGCTAAAAGGTTAAGTGTTAGTAGTGCTGAAAGAAAATCTGTTTTTGCAATATAGAATATCTTGGCGATGAAGAATACTGTTGGTAATTGAAAACGAAAAGGAGAGATTTGCAGCTTACTAAATATAGAAGTTTTTCTAAAGCTGCAGTGTTAAAATCTTACCTTCAGATAGAGCAATAGAAGAAGAAAGTTTACAGTGAAAAAAAAATAGTCTCATTAAACCCCGTTAGTTCTTTTTCTACAATGGGATATGGCTATGATTGGAGCATCATTTTAAGGGTGTTTATAACTCTTTCGAATGGTAAACTCGATGGGATTTTTGATATTGAAGTAATTTCTCGAGTTATGGCTTGTTATATGGGAATAAACAGCTCCAATTTGAATAATCAAAAATAATATAATATCTCCAAAGAAGTGAGAATAGGACTTTTTGTTGGAAATTGTACCTAGAATTTCTTAAAGCTTGCACGCTAAAGTCTATTACACACTGTTTAATGTTGAACGGACGTCATTTTTGTCAAATACTATGTAGGAGTGATGGACATTTGAAGATATCTTTCAAAATTCTGATTGCTGAATTACATGGCAAACTGCTAAAGTTGGCGTTGCATTCCAAATTCTTCCGACACCAATGTTAGATTTTAACTTATTTCCTATTACAGTTGCTATTCAGTGCGTACGTGTCGCTATTAGGTCCAATGTTCATTGACAGAGAACAGCCTGTAAGCAAAGGGCCAACAAGCCTATTGACCTAAAATGATAATGAGGAGTTTGAAAAGAATCAGTAAAGGAGACGTAGACCAATAACAATTTTCATCAACTAAATCCTTTGATGGTCTCCGTGAATTAGATGCAATCGACAGAAATAGTCCTGTTTGGAGAGGGCACGAGTTAATATAGCCACAATAGGCCCCTCTCGGCTCACAATTTATCTTCCTACTCACCCTGAGCCCTTAACACTCCCTCAATATATTTACCTATGCCCAGGGAGAGAACAGTGCCCCTCCAATACTAGCATTTACATAGGAAATCAAACTTTGCCTTTCGTATGACCGACATTTGACTGCAATCCTGTATTTTAGCAAATTTCTTTCAAAACAAATTAACTAGTGAGGTAAAACTCGTGACTCTATTTTTGATAACTTACTTCAATTGTTCATCCAACCTAATTTGAAATGACGAAAATAAGGTTCCTTCAAAATTTATATATATATATATATATATATATATAAATTAACTAAATAATAATCTACAAGTACATTCAAGAAGAAATAACACTAAGGGTATCAGAGATTACTGGAGCGCGCAAGAAGAAACACTGTAAGAAGGATGTAATTTCCCATATCAGGTCTTCACTAAATACTTATACATATAAAATTTATGTATATATAAATATATTGTATTATAAAAATATATGTATTATTCTTATTATTTCGTATTGTATTTTGTTTAAAAATATTCCACTCTGTAACAAATAAGTCCACACAGTTGAACAGTAAGTGTTGACAAATAAGTAAAATAAATCTGTCTGATTCCACAAAGAGTGTGTCTGATGCCACTCTAGTGTTCGTAATTTTCATTTGATTGTAACGAAACTACATATTTAAGAATTTCATTTAAAAAAAGAAAAAAAAAATGAAGTTTCTTAACACCTGGAATTGGACCAGAAGAAGGGGCGTTTAAAGGGGAGGGGTAAACAAATATTAGCCGATTTTAGTCGGATCTAAAATTTATACATATCTAATTAGAAATCTAATCTCCTTCAAAAGATGAATTTTCGATGAACACACGCATGAAAACATCCTTCAGACATGAAGTTCAATAATTTATTTTTAAACATAGAATAATATTTAAGAGAGTTAACACATTCCGGCAGAGCGTTAAAGAATTTTATCCCAGAAAATGATACGCATTTCTAGAAATAAGTTTGTGTTTGGGGAGGAATATTAGGAATTTTTGAAAGTTTACAACATTTCTTCAAATGTCCATCGATCCTACCCAGGAGATGAGGTCCGTTCAAAATATGTATATATTTGTCTGTCAACGCTCTAGTGGTTGCAATTTTTGTTTGATTGTTACCAAAGTCGATAAATAAGCGTTTTATGCAAAACTAAAGGTCAAGTTCGTTAATGGCTGAAATCTGACTCGTGGGAGGTGGGGTTTAGAGGGTGTAATTTCGAAAATTCGAAATATCTCCGTTATTATACGTCGGATAGAAAAATTGTATAGGACCAATCTTATTGAAAATTGAATGTTCTACAAAAATTGTTTTATACCTATTTTCTATATCATAAATATTAACCGAGATATTTGGATTTTATACTTTTCGTCTTTTAGTAAACCCCCATTCCTACTCATGTCATGTAATAATAAGCTGTTACAACGTGAACCACTTCATTGTAAGCCTAAATATTGTTTTTATTGAACTTTTACGTTTTATTTCACAGAATATATGAAAATCCCCTCCCCCTTCTTTTGTTACCGGATTAATAAAATATGGGTGGTTGAGATAAAAATTATTCTGAATCATTATAAATTACACCACTAGCTCTAGTAAATAGCTTTAAATAAAATTAATTTTATATTCAGATATTTCAGTAATGTATTTCTTTCCGGTCTGAGAGTTTGGCTGGTATGTTTGTTTACAATTCAGACGTTTTCCGTTGTAGAGGTTATTGACATGTAAATTGACCAAATGATTTCTCATTACCGTTTGTATTTATTCCACCGTCACGTGAGAAATCTGCTTAGTTTGCGCAGCCTCTGCTTTGCGGTATTTTATGGTTATGTTTTGTATTACACACTCTTTCCTATTCTGAATAGCAGGCACACAATGTGAGAGAAGGTGAATGTAGCAGAAGTCTGTAACTGTTGCAAACAGGATCTATTGGACGAGAGCCCTATTGGATTCCAAATAAAGGGGCATGACCTCAAGCTGTTGATTGGCTGGGAGTGAACTGGAGGACGGGGTGAGATAGGGCCTTAGTTAGTTACAACTAATCAGCTCGTCTCCAGTCATGATAATTAATAAGCGAGAAGTTACAAGGAGCTCGGTAACCACTTGACCATCCTATTGAATAAATTAATATGGAATCAATATCCGACACGGAGATGATAGTTTGCCAAGATGCTGGAACTCACCAACCCCCATCCACCCCCTCCATGCCTTTTCCACAATGAGAGAACCCCATTTTAGCATATTTTCCTCAATCAGTTTGTAATCATGAAAAATGGCCAAAAATGTCCATCGTTGCTACCTGCAAGATATATAGGTACTTATATACAATTATTATATTACGATTATACGATTATTAAATCATAATTAAAAGAAAATGACTTTATAATTTTAAATAACACTTCTAGAATTTATAAATGACAAAATGATTAACGGGAGGCCACTCATTATTTACAGATAAAATATTTACTGGTTCAAAACCGGTTATCGCTATTCTCAGTTATTGCTATACTGTTCATACTTGATTAGGTAATCTTAGTGATTCCGTTACAACGGAAATATTTTAATTTTTAATTCCACTTCCCTCTAAAGCCCCGTCCCCTGGTCCGATTTCAGCCGTAAACGAGCTTGACTATCATTTTTACATAAAACGTATAAATATAGAGTATGGTAACAATTAAACAAATGTCCGTCACGCAAGGAATGCGTAAACTAAGCACATTTCCCAAGTGAAGTTTTACAATAGAGAAATTTCAACAGTTACAGAAAAAAACAGCCGAACTAGCTTTTGAAGGAAACTCACGACTAGACCCGAAGTTAGCCGATCTCATTTCGTACGTTACAATTAACAAAAATACAAATATCTCGGTTAATATTCAAGATAGAAATTTACAGTAAATTTAATTTGCTATAAGATTTTTGATCCGACATAAGGTAACGGAGATATTTTGAATTTTCGAAAATCCCCCCTCAAAACCCCCACCCCCTCCCACTGGTCCGATTTCACCCATTAACCAACTTATTCTGTCATTTTGCATAAAACGTTTAAATATCGAGTTTGCTAACGATCAAACAAAAATTGCAACCGCTAGAGCGTTAACAGACAAATATATATATATATATATATATATATATATATATATATATATATATATATATATATTATTTTGAACGGACCTCATTTTCGTCATCTCCTGGGTAGGATCGATGGACATTTGAAAATTTTTTTCGAAAATCGCGTCATGAGTACGACATCAATAGCTGATTTCCCTTAAGGGAAATCTGCTAAAAATTACGACCTCTAGAGCGTTAACAGACAAATATATATACCCCCCCCCATTCCTTGTCAATTTAAGCCACTTAGAAATATGAACTTTAGTGTTGAATGAAACACTTATATATCGAGTATGGTATTCATCAAATAAATATTATTGAGTCAAAAACGTTAATCTTAATTGAAGACGCCATTACACAACGTATTTGCATATATCTCGTAAAGCTCTGTTAAAAACAATATTTTAGCTAGTAATAACATGTTTCATGATGTCTTGGCTTATTTTTAGCGTACGATGACTAAATTTAGTGGATTACTGGAGTCAGAAAATGTAATCTCTATCTCTAATAGACTGTTCATACTTCACTAGGTTACCTTAGTTATTCTGGGTTTTTTTCTTATCAGAAAACAAATTCTCGTTTATTAACACCACGTGGTGATCGTTTATTATTATTATACCACATCGATAGCTACCATGCAGAGTCACGTGACAGACGACGGCCAGGGACGTCCGCTTTGGGCAGCAACTCCCCGCCATCGTCCAGTATTTGGGCTAACCGTAATTTATAATTACGTTTTCCCAAACATTTCGTGATTCAAATAAATTCTAGAAGTGTTGTATTAAATAATAAAGTGATTTTTTAATATGATTTAACAATCTTCTTGAAATGGGTAACCCGCCGATAACCGATAAGTATCGATATATATATATATATATATATATATATATATATATATATATATATATATATATCAGAAAATCTAAAAAACAAAATAGTTTATTTATTATGATTTTCAATGAAACATCGTATATAAATGATATTGTAACATATTTATTTTCTGTCAATAATGTACGGTACCTTTTTTCCATATCTCAAATATTAACTAAGATATTTGCATTTTTTAATATTCAGCCTTCAATAAAGTAAGCCATTAATCATCGCACATTACAATAAGGAGTGAGGGTTTGCTACAGGCTAAAAACTCAAGATCCAAATATTTCGATTAATATTTTTAATAGAACATATATGTAAATAACTATATTTATAGTACATTTAATGTGAAATAAGATTGGTTCTATACAATTATTTGACCCACCGTATATTATCGGAGGTACTTCGAATTTTCGGAATTCCTCCTCTACTCAAACTCGTTCGATTTCAGCCATGAACTAACTTTACCTTTAGTTTTGCTTGAAACGCTTATGTATGGACTTCGGTAACAATAAAAAAAAAATTGCTACTGAGATGTATGTATATATAATTTTCTTCACTCTTGAGACACCATATATATAAAAGAACAGTTGTACGCGGTTATTTTATATACAAAGTTTACTGAATAACATATTTCAATCCGGTTCTAAATAATGATATGATCATTGCAAATCTTAGATTATGTCTAAATATCCACTCTTCCTGACTCAAGTTCCTTTAACAAACATGATCTTTTGTTTCAAATGACCTAAATATAGAGTTTGGTAGCAATCAAAGAAAAATTGTGGTCGTCAAAGCTTTAAAACACACACACACACACACACACACACACACACACACACACACACACACACACATATACATATTTAGTGTGAAGATTTTTTTTTGAAACCACGTTAAATAACCTACAATAATAATGTTTCTTGTGTGTGAGTGCGAACAGCTCGAGGTTCTCAGCCACGTTTCTCAAGTTTTGGAAGCATAAGAGTTCGTATATCTACGATCATCAATGCACGTTTGCTAAGCCTCTTTCTTTCTACTTCCTCCATTGTAAATTGAAAAATAAAACTATAAATTAGTAAAATTACTTTTAATGTGTTTAACTTTTTTCCCTCAAATTATTTTTTTCTCGAAAAATGCCCTTTTGATGAGTTGTTCTCTTTGAAAAGTTATACTAATTTAGTCGATTCCTGTTTAAAACGTCCGAGGAAATTAAAAAAAAAAAGTGAGAGCCACTAATGTTTTAGCATACTTATTTGATTTATCTTCGCCACTTCTATTTGAAAATGTTAGACATTTTGAGAATAGTCTATCACCTCGGACTCTGAATAAAAGTGTTTATCCACACATTCAATGATGTTCATTAAGTGGATGAGACTGGAGTGTGCTCTTTATTCTTTATTTCAAAGCAATATCCGAATTGTTATTTTTATTTAATGAATCCCAAGGGGAGTGTTATTCACTCAATATTTTTCTTTGCTTTAAGGACACAGTTAATTAATACAAATTATGTATATTTCTTTTTAAAAATGAGCGCATTCCCAATTAATATCTGGCATTACAGAATTTTAATTGCTCATATTTAATAGAGTTTTAATTAACACAACCCTTTCACCTTTATATTCCAGTGTTTTGAAAAAAAAATTAATTCAATTTATGAGAACTGTACTTGCGCATAATTAGGATGTCTTTTGTCCCCTTGTTTGGGGAAAGGGTAGAGAGTAAAAGAAATATGCCCATTTCGTTGAGGAGGGTAGTGCATTAAATAAAAAAAAAAAAAAGAAAAGAAGAAAAAAGAACTAAAGAAAAGGGAAAAATGTGATGAAGTCTTAATTGGAAAAAGGGTTGTTGAATTGAATAAGAAGGATTCGATTATTTAAGTGCCCTCTTTCTGTGTTTGAGGCTGGGCGGGTGGAGCGGTGAGAATCGGGGATCAAACGGCGACAGTGGAGTAGGGGAGGGTTTTATAAAAATGCCGGGTATTTATCAGAGCTGTAAGTTGGGCGAACAAGGGCCATTAGCCCATCTCCAGGGCCCTGCCAAAGAATAATCTATACTCAGGGCTGGGCTCACAAAAAGGGCAAAGATCGCTGCTCGAATCGCATTGTCTCCCCCAACGCCGCTTATCATTTATTCTTCCCTCCAAGACCCCGAGAGCTGTTTCTAATAAATGATGGCCGCTCCCTAAAGAAAGCCTAATAGCAACTCTTAAATATAGGGCATCGAGACCATGGCTCGCCTCTATTGTCGCTTTTTCTTCACCATTCATCCCCACTCCCCCCCCCCCCAGGCCTTTCCATCCTCCTCCTATTGACATGGAGTTTTGAAAAACTCCCCGGGAAACTCCCATTCCGGGCCATTCTCTTTTTCCACCGAAAAATTATTCATGACTTCCCGTGTCCTCTTGTTTCGCTGCCCAAAATGTTATGGCGCTTTTGACCATAATCACACTGAACAAAAGTCCCTCAAGCAGCGGATTCGTAAACTAAGCCGATTTCCACCTGCTTGTATGACACACTCGCAATCTCATCTCACCATATATTCTTTATTTATAATTAAAAATCCGATGAGTAGAAGAAGGGATTTACTGAAGGGTGAAAACAAGAAAGTAGGAATAATTAGCTCAATATTTATGTTACAAAAAATCTATGGAATAATAATTGTAGCATCAATAGCAACATTTATAGAACACTCTCGTAACAACGGAAATATTTTGAATTTTTTTAATTCCACCTCCCTCTAAAGCACTTTCCCCAGGGCTAATATCAGCTGTTAACGAGCTTGGCCTTCATGTTTACTTGAAACATTTAAATATCGAGTTCGATAACGTTTAAACAAAATTTGCGACCACTAGAGCGTTAACAGACAAATATATACCCCCCCCCATTCCTTGTCAAATTTCAGCCATTAAGAAATATGAACTTTAGTTTTGAATGAAGCAGTTATATATCGAGTATGTTATTGAATAAATAAATATTTTCGAGTCAAAAACATAAAATTTTAATTGGAGACGTCATCACACAACGAATTTGCATGAATCTCATAAAGATCCATTAAAAACAATATTTGAGCTTGTAATAAGATGTTTCATGATATCTTGGCTTACGATGACTTTAGGGGTTTACTGAAGTCTGGAAATTGTATCTCGGTTGATATACAAGACAGAGAAAAAGTGTGCAAAACATTTATAAAAAATTTGAAAAAAGACTACTTTTATACAATGTTTTCGTATAATAGCGGAAATATTTTTCCACCTTAACCTCTCCCCTCCCCCCCATTCAAATTCTGCCGCTAACGAATTCCATCATTACATTTACATGAAACGCTTATATATCGAGTTTGGGCTTGAACCTCATTTTGTTCAACTCCTAGTTAGGATCGTTTGATCACGTTTGATGAAATATTTAGAAAATCGCGTCATGTGTAAAAAACTTAATAGCTGATTTCCCTTAGGAGAAATCTGCTAAAAATAGCAGAAAATCAAATTCACCCCTAACATTTTAAAAAATGTTTATGTTTTTGCAAAAACCTCTTACATGAAAAAGTAATTTAATTAATCACCTTTTTAAGAAGTGAAGTGCAAAGTAAATGAAGAGAACCCTACAGGAGCGGTGCCGCCAGGAATGTTCTGGGCGACGGCTTGTCTATAAAGCCACCCTGCTCGCTCGACAGGCGAGTTGAGTTCTCAGTTTTCTTGCTAGTGAATAACAGTGAGTTCAGTGCAGCATTAGTGAATAGTACTTTTAGTTTCAATGCAGTACAGTGTTTTTGTTAAGATTAGTGCAGTGCCGTGTTTTGTGAACATCGGTGCAGTGCCGTGTTTTGTGAACTTCAGTAATTCGCGTGATCATGAGTTCTTGTACTTTGCAATAAGAAGTGAAGTTATAAGTGCATATTGTGATTAGCAGTGAAGAATAATAAACCAAGTGTGTAGTGTATCGTTAAATAAATTGTGCAGTGATAAAAACGCTAATGTTTGTGCACTTGATTTTACAATACAAAAGAACCCTAATAATCAAAATTTATTATTTTTGTAATAAAACTAACAATGTGTTATACCTACTATTTGTATTTTAACAATTGTTAAGTTACTGTAATATCTATCCCCACATCTTCTCTGCCGGCTGCTTACTGTCTACCGAAGAATCCCTTATTCGATTCACATCTTCTTAGTCTGCTTGATTCTTTTTGGTCCTAGTTTCTTGTAGGATGGCAATTTAGGGAAACGAATCCGATATTTCGATATACAACAGTCTTAGGTCGTAATCTCTTTGGACATTCTTTCAACCATTTCACCCAAATCCTCAACATATATTTGTCCACTGTCCCGAAGCAGATTTTTGATCAAATACGTACATTTCTTTCTTTCTCTCGAACTTGACTCCGTCCATAGCTCAATTGCCTCCCTACATTATCCATTATCTGATCTCACTCCGTCTTCAGCCCTCCCCATAAGAACCACACACAACTTTCATCACAGGCCCTATTAACTATTCTACAAGGCTTGTCCGAAACTACCCTCAAATTGTACCCCGTTTGATACTATAGTAAACCCCCACTCCTAATAATGCCATATTAAAAATGAGCAGTTATATCATGAATCACTTCATTCAAAGGCTAAAAACCAAATATGTCTTTCATTGAACCTTTACTCATAAACATATTTGTGGAGATAGATACAAATACGAAGTTTGATGACTTCCTCAATTAGGATTTTTCGTTCTTAACTCGAATAGATTTATTGGATTTATATCTGATTCAGTCAACACTAAAGATCATGATAGTTATTAGCTGAAATCGGACCTGGAATAGGTGGGGACGGTGTGGAGGGGTTAGTTAGAAACTTCAAAATATTTCGGTTCTTATTAGTAGTGTCTTAAAATGTTATCGAACCAATCTTGTTAAATTATTGATGATCTCTAATAGTTGTTCTATGCACTTTTTCGTAACTCAAGTATTATGCGTCATTCTTGTTTTCAGCCTTCAGTCACACCACCAGTCCGCGTCCTCAGCCGCCGCCTTCTACACTTCGCCTGTTTGAAATAAAACTCCGTGAGAACAATATTCGGTATTTCGGCTTCAAATTATGTACTTCAAAATATAATAGCTTATTGTTAATATGGCATGAATAGGAGTGGGGGTTTACTATGGCCGAAAACTAAAAATGCAAGTCGACTCTCGCTAACACGAACCTCGATAACACGAAATCCTCGATATCACGAATTATTTTTAATCCCCTTGGAAAAACCTGTCTAACACGAAGAAATTACCATACGTAACAGGAACTAATTTTCCGGTTATATTTTACCTCTATAACACGAAGAGAGACAAAAATTACCTCTGTAACTCGAAGTTCAGTAGATAAGACGAATTTGATTAGCGCATTACCTCTATATCACGATGTTCTCAGAATGGATTTGTTTAACACGAAATCCCGGCGTTCAGGTTGCAACCTGTCGGTTAGTCATAACCGTGTTTTCTTCAATTGTTTCAATCGAGAATATGATTGACAAACGTGTTGATAACAGTCTTAAACAGAAGAAGATAACGGACTATTTCTAGTGGGATTGCAGTAATATGGTCAGTACTGATTACTCTGTATTACAGGATATTTATTATGTTTACTGTAAGTATTTTTTATTATACTGTACCTAGTTAAATGTTTAATTTTTAAGCTGTAAGGGATACTGCAAAGTTTTTTTTTATTTTAATCAACATTATGACTGATAGTGTTTTTCAGTTTTAAGCAAAGGAAGATTAAGGACTTATTAATCAGTGGAATTAATATTGTATTTTCTGTTTTCTGTGTTTTACCGGTTTTTTAATTATGTATGTATAAATATTTTAATTCATTTAAATATTCGTAAAATATTAAGATTATGTAGATTTGTAGAAGATGTAGGGAATAAATCACAGTACATTTTTTACCTCTGTAACACGAATTTTCATTTAGTTCACCTCTATAACTCGAACTATGCCTAAGACGAACTATACATAACACGAACAAAAATGGCAGTCCGTGGAATTTCGTGATAGCGAGAGTCGACTATCTCGGGTAATAATAAAGATCATGAAAAAACGTTTATAGAACATGACATTTGAAATAAGATTCATTCTATACAAATTTTCGATCTGATGCATAATATCGGAAATGTTAATAATTTTTGAAATTCCTCCCCTCTAACTCTCCCCCCCCCCACTGGTCGAATTTCAGCCATTGACGTACTTGATCTTTCTATTTACATAAAACGATTAAATGTCGGGTTTGGTAACGTTTAAACCATAATTGCGACCCCTAGAACGGTAAGAGACAATTATATAGATAGATGTATATGTCTGCATAAATAAAATTTCGAACGGACCTCAATTTCGTCATCTACTAGGTAGGATCGATGGACATTTGAAGAAATGTTTCGAAAATCGCGTCATGAGTACAACCTCAATAGGTGATTTCCCTTAAAGGAAATCTGCTAAAAATAAGGAATATATGGTGTGAGATCACAAGTGTTTTGTACCAGCACTTGTGAAATCTGTCTAGTTTACGCAACCCCTGCCTGACTGAATGTTACATTGTACCAGAGGACATCCCGTAGTGCTATGAACTCTGGGGGATTCTTCCACAAACATCCTATAGATAAAATAATTGGAGCGTTAGAGGATAATTGGGGAAGATAGGGGATAGTTTAGTTGACAACATTAATTGTAGGGGATAGAAGGGGGTGCTAAGGGTGGGGGTAGGTGGGTAGCTAGCTGAATCTGGCACCGGCCACCGCCGTGTCACTAACACCCTCTAATTAGGCCATTTGATTTTGGAGTTAGGAACGAACGGATCTATGTCAGGCCCAAATACACCCCAGCCACCTCTAGCCCTATGCCTGCTCTATCACCTCCCTCCCCACCAATCCAGCTCTCCAATCACACCGTCTATCCATCCCTATCCAATGCCGCTCACACCAAGTCCATCTCCATCCTCACCAACTGGCGGATCAGTAGGTCCCCGAGGGCTCTAATCTCCGCCACTAAAGGCCTGGGTAAACTAAGCAAATTCCCCACGTGCTGCCATCACACACTACTCAACTCACCTAACCATACTACCCTCTCTTCTTCCAAACAAAAAAAAACTAGTCTGAGCGACCCAAACGTGCAATGGTAAAAAAGTCCGTCACGTAGGGACTGCGTTAGCTAAGCAGATTTCCCACTTGCGCCAAGTATTTGCATTTATATCAACACTTAAAAGTTCAATGAGAAGAATATTTGGTATTTAAGCTTCAAATAAAGTCCTGCATAGCATAATAGAATATTCTTAATATGAGATGATTAGGAGTGGGAATTTACTGAAGACCGAAAACTAAAAAATGCAAATATCTCACTAAATAATCAAGATACTGAAAAAATGTACACAACAACATTACATTTGCAATAGCACTAGTTCTATAAATGTTAACGATCCAACTCATCATAACGGAGATATTAAAATTTTTCGAAATTCTCCCCCTCTAAACCTCCGTCCCCTGGTCCGATTTCAGCCATTAACGAACTTGATCTGTTTTTTTTACGTAAAACGTTTAAATATCGAGTTTGGTAACGATCAAACAAAATTGCGGCCGCTAGAGAATTAACAGACATATATATATATATATATATATATATATATATATATATATATTTGTTTGTTTGATTGTTAACGCTCTAGCGGTCGCAATTTTTGTTTGATCGTTACCAAACTACATATATTTGAACGGGCCTCATTTTCGTCATCTCCTGGGTAGGATCGATTCATGAGTACAACCTCAATAGCTGATTTCCCTTAAAGGAAATCTGCAAAATCCGATAGAAGTGGGCGGTCAATCAAATTTTAATTGATGACATCATCAGACAATTTGTATGTATGTCATCTAGTGTAGGGGTTAGCGACTAATAAATAATAAATCATTCGAAACTCCTGAATAATGATTCAGAAAAAAATATATAAGCCGAATACTGTTGAACATGACATGTATTGGGTATCATACAAGAGGAATATAACTTGGAAGGTGAATAAAAAAAAAAATAAATAAAAAAAATAAAATAAAAAAAAAAAAAAAAAAGAAAAAGAAGATTTTTCTTATTCTGGATACAATATTATTTATATATTCTTCAAATTGTATGGCAAGGGTCTCCAATAAAAAATTTTTTTTCCAGTGCAAACTTTATTGCAACTGCCCTACATGTTTAGTGGCATAATTCTCTTCAGGGGCTATCCCTTTCAAAGAAAAATATATATATAAAAAATATTAATAACATTCATTTTACACATCCCTTAATAATTCTTTTAAGCATAAGCATGTGTTAAATTAATGTTATTTATAATTGTTTATATATTTTCTTTTGAAAGGAATAGCCCTGACGAGGTGGCAAATAAGCCGCGAAACATGTAGGGCAGTTGCAATAAAGTTTTCACTTTTTATTGGAGAACTTTGCCATAAAATTTGAAGAATATAATAAAAAAGACCAAATTAATAATTCTAAACCTAGAGATGAATTAATTTAAATCTTTAATTCTTTACTGATAATGGAAAGAAACAAAATGTTAATTTTAAGTAAATAATAAACATGCCCTAATCATATGATTTTATAAAATAATAACGTATAGTCTTTTCAAATAGCCAAAAAATTAAATTATTTAAATTTCACAGTAAAAATGAATTATTCAGATCACATTATAATAATAATATGATTCCATAATATTTCCTAAAGATGTATTAAGAGGTTATTGAAACATTTTTTTAATTAAAAAAAATATAGCCATCAGACAATGCTACACTTCAAAAAGTGTTTTTAAATGCTAAGCGAAGAATTATAATCTGAAGATCTTTTCAAGGTATGCTCTGTTACGTGTCATTTTGGCTGGAAGTGCGTTGTAATTCCTTTTCTCCAAAAAACCGTTGGGCCCAATAAATTGGGACTCCCGATCTGATTTCCGCAATATCTGATTTCCCTTAAGGGAAGTCTGCTAAAGCGTTATCAGGCGAGTTGTGAGTACAAGTGCAAGGCGATTTTCCACAATGAAAATAGTATGCAGCTACCATATTGTGTCAAAATGGCATTTCCTCATCCATTCCTGCCGCAGTAACACATGAGCTTCCATTCAGTAAATGAAGTTCACCAGGCCATAGAATAAAATGATTAATTAGTCAGAGGCAAAATGTGTCCTGTCACCGAGGCTTCAGAGGGCGACGGCCTGTGAATTTTTTTTTTCACGAGTATATAAATCCACTGTTAATCGCCGGTTCATATTCAACAGCGGAGAGAAGGGGGTGGGCGTTTTTAATCGGGCAGCTACCGCATGTGCCCAGGGTCGCCCCACTCAAGGGAGCCAATCTGTTGAAGAGCCCAGATAAATGGCTAGGTAAATATTGAAAAAATAAACCGGGGTTACGAACTGTGAGCAGGCGATCGGTGTAAATCAGGCGGGTGTTTATAAAGCGACTGGCAAACAAGAGCGGGCAATAAAAAGCGGGATCGAGCTGAGGACAGGTCGGCTATGGGGCAGCTCTGAAATTACAACCCCCGCCCCACCCCCAACAACCATCAGCGAGCGTTCGGCCAAACAATTCTTTTCAATAGCCAGCAATTCGGATTGAACGATGCAACAATAACTTCGTAGCCAGTGCATTTGCAATTAAATGAACAAATTACTTTTCCTCATTCTAACCCATTCGGTTTGGCTCTGATGACCCCAGTTTCTGTACTGGAATTATTCTTCAGCTATTGAAATCGCAAATTACGAAAAATTTTCTTTAGTGTCCATCGATCCTCCGTTCAAAATTTTATATATATATATATATATATATATATATATATATATATATATATAGAGAGAGAGAGAGAGAGAGAGAGATTTATACTATTGTCTTTTAACGCTCTAGCGGTCTTAATTTTTGTTTGATCGTTATCAAACTAGATATCTAAACGTTTTATGTAAAAATAATGATCATGTTCGTTAACGGCTGAAATCAGACTGGAGGAAGGGGGAAGGGGTTTAGAGGGAGAGAATTTTGAAATTTCGATATATCTCCGTTGTTATGAGCCCCAACAAAAAAATTGTATAGGATCAATTGTAAATGTAATGTTGTGTACGGTTTTTTTCAATATCTTCATTATTAACCGAGATATTCGCATTTTTTTTTAGAGTTCGGTCTTCAGTTAACCCCTCTCCTGCTCATTTCATATTAACAATAAGTTGTCATATTATGAAACACTTTATTGGAAGCCTAAATACCAAGTATTTACACATTGAACTTTTACATTTTGAAATAAATGCAAATACGTGAGAAATCATATTAGTTAAAGCAGCCCCGGCGTGACGGACTTTTGTTTTTTTTTCAGTTTACTCTTTATGTTTAATGCATTGGATAGTCTTCACATACTGAAGTACATAATTGTGCATTAGCCCCAGGGTCAAAATAACTAATCGTTATGAAGCAAGAAAAAAAATATTGCTTTAAATTAGAGTGTATTTATATTTAAACATATATACATGTTTTTATTTATGATTAACTCAAGGACTAAAAATAATATTTTATTTTACTCTACTTTCTTTGTTAAGAAAAAAGTGCCAAAAAAAAATGGATAAAAGTCAGTAAGTACCTATACCTTCTTGAATCCACTGTTTTAATGTAAAATCACATACAAGTGTTTGCAGTGATTATCTGAAGCATTTTATATATATATATATATATATATATATATATATATATATATTTAATATATTATTTTAAACAAAATGTTATATATGTATACGTATTCTTCAGATATTTGACCACTAAATTAAATCACTTTTTCCTTCTTTGCTTTTATTTATTACTGCCCTGCAATATTTCGTGGCCTAAATTTCGAAGGAGCACATTTAGTTTAGAGCGTGAAACATAATTTAAAAAGTAAGAAGTGAACATTTAAAAAAAAATTGCAATTACTATAACAAGAAAAATATATTAAAAACTCTATCTATTCAAAATAATTATCTACAAACTAAACATCAATTTAAATAGACCTTAAATATAGGAAATAAAAGATTTCTCAGTAATCCATGATGATATATTCAAATTTAGGTGACAAGCATTAACTACTTTGGGAGATCTCGATGTTAACGCACGCGCAGGGCTCACAAGTGCACTAGTGTAAATGGGACGACCACTTCTTAAGCTAAATTTGTTAAACTTGTTAAACAAACAGGTGTTGCAACCTCTAACAGCTGAACAGATAGAAATATTCTTCACCAGAAAGAAAAACAATTACTGAAATATAACTGAATATTAATTTTATTGAAAACTATTTGCTATATCTAGTACTGTATTTTATAATGAATCAGAATAATTTTTATCTCAATCACTCTAATTTTAGTAGTCCAATAACTTAAGACTGGGGGGGGGGGGGGTGAACAGAACATATTTGCATGTATCTCGTATAATAAAGGTCTCTTGAAAATAATATTTGGTATTTAAGCTTCAGATAAAGTTAAATAACTGAGTATTGTTTATGTAGCATGAGCAGAAATGGGGGTTTGCAAAAAGCTGAAAACTGAAAAATGCAAATATATTGGTTAATATTGAAGATAAATAATAAATATATGTAACAACATGTAGTAAATTTTATTCATTAAGATTGACTCTATACAATTTTTCGATCCGACGTAAAGTAACGCTGATATTTTGAATTTTCAAAATTCTACCCCTCTAAACCCCCCCCCCGTATGATTTCAGCTGTTAACGAGCTTGATCATTACTTTTGCATTAAACGCTTATATATCGAATTTGGTAAGTATAAAACAATAATTACGACCGCTAGAGTTGTAACATACATATATATACAATTTTGAACGGACTTCGTTTTCTTCATCTTCTAGGTAGGATCGATGGACATTTGAAGAAAATTTTCAAAAATCACGTCATGAGTACGACCTCAATAGCTGATTTCCCTTGAGGAAATCTGCTAAAATAATATATATTCATAATCATATAGTTTGTATGTTTATTATATAAACTTTATATATGGGATTATTTAAATTGGTTGGTAATAGTTTATTGAAAAGGAAATGGCTCCAGAAAAGGTGTCATGGAGGTAAATGTAAAATATAGTTTTCAAAGTAAAATTGACCCTGCCCGGAAAATATCAGAAAATATTGGAATTGAAAAAATATGTATTCAATACCAGTATATATATACACATATATTAAACGTACTTGTGTGAGAATCTGTGTTTGTTTTGAGTTATTATTGGCATTGAGACTAGTAATTCTAATTTATTCTTAGATAGTAATTTTCACAGAAGCTGTAAGTCATTTTATTTAAGATTCTTTTTTGATTTTTTCCTATTTGTGGTAGATGGTGAGTTTTATTTGAAGGAACATTAAATTTAGCGAGTAAATGTTGTGCAAATACAGTGTTTTAATTGAAAAAAATAATTTCATTTTCTGCCCTTATGAATCCTGAAGTCTAATGAATATTGAGTATGAAAACCTATAAGACGAAAAAATATATGTATTTGGATACACGCCGTTTTTTTCGTAGTGATTCCTAGATTGAATATATCCCAAATGAAAAGGATCAGGTATTGTACTTTGTGGGAGTTGTGTTCCCCAGAAATGCAAAGGAGAGTTGTGAGTTTGAGCGAGAGGAGAGCGGGATGAAATAACGATCGAGTTTATTGGACAAATGAAGAAAGTAAAGAGAATAATGGTTTTCTCATTGACTTCTGGTGCCTGAGCTAACGAAGGCTGTCCCCGGCAGATGACAGACCCCCCCCCCCACCAATCTCCAACCTATATCTAGATGCTTGTCATTTCGAAGATTATGACGGATTTACCCTCCCTCTCACTCCTCATCCATTAACTCCCTCCCAATTTCCATGATAAAATATGACTGATTTTTGCTTCTTCTGGCCTTTCAATAAGTTGAAATCTTAAAATTATAAGAGCGCAATTGCCACTAACAGACGTTTATAACGTCAACCATGACCATTAAGGATTATTCCTAAGCCGGAATCAACTTCCAAAGGAAGACTACTTTTCAGTTATTTCGTTGACACGTTATTAAAAAGTCCATCGCTCAGGGCGACTGCGGGGTGTAACTGAAGGCTGAAAACAAGGAAGCAGGAATAAATCGCTTAATGTCTGCGTAACGAAGAAATGTATAGAAGAACAATTGTAAATCATCAAGAGAATAACAAGATTGGTTCTGTAAAATTTTACGAACGAACCCATAATAAGGAAAATACTTGAGATTTTCGAATTCCTCTTTCCTCTGTCCCCCACAAATTCCATGCCCGATTTCTGCCAATAACATATGTGATATTCAATGTTGACTGAAACGGTTAAATGTTGAGTATGGTATAGATTAAATAAATATTTTCGAAACAAGAACATAAATTTTTGTTTGATGACGCCATCATACAACGTTCAAGTTTTCTTGAAAACAATATTTGGTACTTAGAGCTTAGAATAAAGCGGTTCGTGATATAACGAACAGCGAATTGCTATTATGACAGGGGTTTACTGAAGGCAGAAAATTAAAAAATGCGAATATATCTCGGTTAATAATCAAGATACAGAATGAATGTATATAACAACATTTATAAACAATGAAATGTGCAATACAATGATTGTTTTTATACAAGTTTTGGATCCCACTCATAATAATGAAGATATAGAAATTTCTCCCTCCTCAATCCGTTGGTCCGATATCAGTCATTCACGAACTTGACCTTTAGTTTGACATAAAACACTTATATATCGAGTTCGGTAAAGATCATACAAAAATGTCGACCGCTAAATTGGAAAAAGACAGGTATATATAATTTTGATATACAATCTTCGTCTACTAGGTAGGATCGATGGGCATTCGAGGAAATTGCGTCATGGGTACGACCTTAATAGCTGATTTCCCTTAAGGAAAGTCTGAGAAGAACCCCTTTTCCTGTTCATCGTGGTCGACGATTGTCAAAAAGATCAGCCCACCATTGCAGTGAGATTGATACCCTATCTCCAAGGTTCTGGCAAATGGAAAGAGTTGATGTGCGAAAGCCGCCACCATAAAGTTAGAACAGACATAGCCCAATTAGTAAACCGATACCACAAAGACTGGGAACTACACGAAGTAAATCGGAGGTCATCTGAAGGGTCACCGAAACGAGCAGACATAGTAATAATTACAAGAGAAGCAAACGAAGGATTCATCCTAGATTTCACAGTGAGGTTCAAAAACAAATATCAACCAGTCCAAGGAAGTTGACGAGGAAAAGAAGATGATTTACGAACCTTCATGATGTACTTCAAGGAAACATAATCTACTGAAAAATGGAGAGTTAAGGATTAGCTTAGTGGTGCAAGAGCTTTCATATCAAAGAGAACTGACGAAGATTTAAAATAAATGGACTTTTCCACAATTGACTTACAGAATTTATATACTGTGGTAATCAAGCACTCCGCATGAATTATAAATTATGATTTATACAAATAAAAGCGCCGCATAAAGCTGATCTCAATTCCACATGGCCCCACTTCAAAATTAATTAAAATTACTCGTTTTAAAAATAAAATAAAAATTGAGATATTTCAATACTACTCAATTGGGGAGATAAGAGAATGTCCCTGATGGAAACCCTCAAGAAGGAGGGCAGCTTCTTTTGTTGTGTATATATATATACATCTAATGATAATAATTTTTGTTACATATTGAGTATGGTATCTATCAGAAACAAAATAATTGCGGATAACACAGCTTTGAAGGTACGTGGGCGCTCGAGCGCAAACACACACGTTTTTGTGTTCCGAGATCCTTACTTAATGGCATAAAAACGGGTCATTTTTATTTATTTTCTTTCAAAGTAATTTTTACAGAAGCGATCAGTCATTTTATTTAAAGAACTATGGATTCCTTCTGCGATTTCCTATAAGAGTGAAGCCGGCACATTGCGTGCGAATATAGGGAAACATATTTTTGACACAGGACATTTTTTAACCAATGCCGCATACTCCTTGCAGCCTGCCATGTCTGTGATTATGAAGGATCCCCCCTGATTTACTCTCTATCTCAGTCCCTCTGCCCCAACCCCTCTCTCTTAGCCTTAAACTCCCTTCCAATTGGCATTATAAAATATTACTGATTTTAGCTTCTTTAGACCCCTCCCATTAGTTGCATAAACTTTTTTTTTTTTTTATTTCCTTCTTCCCTATTAATATTTTATGCTGACCGAAGTCCTCATGATCAAAGAATTCCGTTCACCCCCGAAATCGGGCGTACTTTGGGTCAGGCTTGATCTTTTATCCTTGGCAATACTCAATCGTAAACTGATTTATTATCACTTAATGAAATATATATGAGTTTGAAATGGATAAATTATCATCAACTCACGTGATCCAACCTTCGTTTATAGTCAGCTACATCAGCTAAAGAGATATCTTTTATTTGAATCTCCAAAGCAGCTCTGTGACTGAATATCATAACGTATAACGTACCTACACAAGAATCCCCAGCCAAAAGTATTTGAATTTGAGTAAATATATAGGGTTCAGGCTGGCCAAGAGAGTTAAAGTGTTGGCCTTAATCTCACATGACAAACCTATAGTGGCGAATTCGATTCCCGCCTGGGCAATATGAATTTATTTCGTGGCAAACTCATTAAATTAAATCATTAGTCCCACCCAGGCTAGAAAAGGGTGACAACCTGTAGATAACCCGTACGACAATTGGTCACAGAAGCAAAACGTCGGACATTAATAAATTATAAATATACATACAGGGTGTCCCAACTTCCCGTGCCACCCCCCTTAAAATCGGCAATTGTATTAAGAAATGGCTAAGACTTGCTGTGCCATAATTGTGACCCCCGAAGAATTTTTTCAGTCCATATTCAACCTCGTAACCTTCTCCAGTACTTCTCCAGCGACCATAACTTTGGAATTTCCAATGGAATGCCATACTTTTTATGACGGATTCTTGTAGAAAATCAAATTCTAAAACGAGTTTATATCGGTGAATTTTTCGATTTGACGCATCCTTTAGCCATAAATACACAAATTTTTATTTCAGAAACGGCTCATTTTATTGAAAAATTCTGCGACATCAAAGCTATAGCTAACAAAATTATCTTTGAAACCAGTCTATGTCAAGTGGAATGAATTCTGAAATAAAAAAAAGAAACCAATTTCTTGTATATAATTTTTAAATTGATGATTTTTTTACTGTGTATTCTTAGAGCTTGACCTATTTTATTTTAAGAATGTATTATATAAGTATAAGTGTAATACAATATTTTGTATATTTTTAATTATTTGATATAAAATCTAATTATTTGACATATTAGAAAATAGTTCATAGAAAAACAAAACAAACAAAAAAAAATATTTGACTTATCCTATTATGTTATTATAACATTTAATGGAAACAAACAAATTTAATTTCATTATTGCATGTGTAATGGCCAATAAATGCCGTTATATAAATCGTTTCTCTATCTTGAATATTAACCGAGACATTAGCATTTTTCAGTTTTCCACGTTCAGTAAACCCCTACTCCTACTCATGTCAAATTCACACTAAGCATTTATATCAGAGATGAGAAACCTGCGGCCCTTTAAACATATTTATGTGGCCCGTCAAGCATTTCAAAAATTGAATTTATTTTATCGACTTTCCCCTCTGAATATATTGTTATAAAATATATATTTATATGTAAATATTTTTTCTGTGCGGCCCACCAAAAAAATTGAAAATTTAAATTGGCTCGTTGATTAAAAAGGTTGCTCCCCCCTGATTTATATTATGAAAAGTGTTATTCCTAGGTTAAGTGCCAAATGATGTTTTCAAGAGACCTTTATTGTGTGAGATAAATCAAATACCTAGTGAAATAACATGCATTAAGGTTCTGGACCCGAAAATGTTTATTTGATTTATACCAAACTCGGAATTAAACTTTTTCATTGAACTCTCATGATAACAATCGAAATTAACTCAAATGGGACCTGGAATAGGGGGGGGGATTCGAAAATTCAATACATCTCCATTATTACGATTCGGATCTTTTTAAGCCGTCGATGATCTATAATTGTTCTCTAACTTATCGTAACTCAAAAACTCAGCAATTTATGCATACTTTCTTGTTATCAGTCTTCAGGGAACCCCCACTTCTACACAGCGGGGTTTATTTAGAAATAGAGAATACTAGCTCAGATACCCGGCTTCGCTCGGGAATTCATTTGAGGCTGAATGGTGATGGTATATTTTTGGCAAGGCTTTACTTTGCACAATATTTTGACATTTACCCGTCCCAGTGTTTAGGGTTAATACTCGTTTTTGGCATTTGTTAATAATCAAATTATTTTTTTATGTAAGACTTCACTGTCCTGCATATTGTCATATTTCCCGTCTCCTGTGCATTATGCATAGATTTGAATTATTAAAGAGAAAATATTGACATTCATTTGAATTAATTTTTTCAGGTGAGGTACCTGGTAGTTCATATTGATAAGAAGTGTTGAGCGAATTTCTCTAAATAACAAAATATACAACTTTTGTTATGTGCATATTTGCCGAAACCCCAATAGGAAATCATTATTATTAATTTCAGGCCTTCCTTATAACCCCCACTCCTGCCCGTCCCTAGAAATGTTAGTATGGCTTATTATAAGGAAAGCGTTACTGCTAATTCACATACCGAGTTTGGTTTAATTCGGTTGAGTCTTTAGTGCCAAATAAAATTGTGGAATCCCGCTATAGTTTTTAGCGTATAACTCATTTATACTTCCCTATAAGACAAAAGTGTATATAACAAAAGTTACTGTAAATAACAAAATAAACAACTTTTGTCATGGGCATATTTGCTGAAAAACCAATAGGAAACGAAATATCGCTATTTTTAATTTCAGGTCTCCCTTCTAGCCCCCACTCCTGTATGACATGTGAATTGAAAAGTTATCGTGAAATTTCGCGAAAAAAATCAATGTACAGACAGAGGTTACAATTTTATATATATATATATATATATATATATATATAGATATATAGATATGGTGAGATGAGATCACTGTGTTGCATCAGCTTATCTCTTCCGGTTTCATCCCTCGTAAAAGCTTCTGTTCATTCCTCTAAAAAGAGGTGCTGCTTCAAGTATGTTATAGAATAGGTAATTTAAGTTACTTATAAAATATTTTAAGGGTTAGACTCATTAAAATATTTTATAAGTAACTTAAATTACCTATTCTATAACATACTTGAAGCAGCACCTCTTTTTAGAGGGATGAACAGAAGCTTTTACTTCAAGTATGTTATAGAATAGGTAATTTAAGTTACCTTTAAAATATTTTAATGAATCTAACAATGTAATTAGACAATGGGTAGAGCTCACAATTTGGCTCTGGTCTGGCGGATCCCTTTATTTAATGGGAAAATAGTTCTTTATTTTCCTCCTGATTTCATGGCTGGTTCATATGAACAGCTGAAGCGGATGAGTGGGCACCGATTGGTAGGGTAGTTTTATTAATCTGACGGCAGCTTGCTGAGAGAGAGAGCGAGCTGGGAGTGACAAGGACCGGCAACGAAGTGCGATGGACCGTAGCATACAACACCAGCAAATACGCTCCTCTCATGTCCCCAAATCTCTCTCTCTCCCACCTCTGCTACAATGCATTTTGTCTTTTTTTTAACAGATTTCCCTTAAAAGGGAAATCAGCTATTGAGGTCGTACTCATGACGCGATTTTCGAAAAATTTCTTCAAATGTTCATCGATGCTACCCAGGAGATGACGAAAATGAGGTCCGTTCAAAATTATATATATATATATATATATATATATATATATATATATATATACATACATACATACATACATACATACATACATACATACATACATACATGCATACATACATACATATTATATGTCTTTTACTGCTCTAGCGGTCGCAATTTTTGTTTGATCTTTACCAAACTCGATATTTAATCGTTTTATATAAAAAGGAAGATCATGTTCGTTAATGGCTGAAATGGGGCCAGTAGGAGGGAGGGGGGGGGAGGGTGGGAATTTTGAAAATTCGAAATATCTCCGTTACTATAAGTCGGATCGAAACATTGTATAGAACCAATCTTATTGAAAATTAAATGGTCTATAAATATTGTTCTATACATATTTTCTGTATCATGAATATTAACCGAGATATTTGGATTTTATAGTTTTCAGCCCGCAGTAAACCCCTACTTCTACTCAAGAGACATTTTATATATTATACGAGATACATGCAAATATGTTCTGGTGACCCACCCTCCCTTCTTAAGTTTTTGGAAAACTTAAATTTGATTGATTGATATAAAAATTATTCTGATCTATTAAAAATTACAGTATATATATTAAATAGTCTTGAATCAAATTAATACGTTGTATTCAGATATATTACAGTGTTTTTTCTTTCCGGTAAGAAGTAGCAGAACTGTTTGTTTACATTTCAGATGCATGAGGTTAAAAACAGTATCAATTACTCAATCAATTTATTCATTTTTCTACTATTTATATTTGACCCAACTATTTTATACTAGCTTATTTATTTGATGGCAGAGTCAGTAAATAATTAAAATTCTTCTTTCTGCTTTAAATCTCTTTACTTCATGTTGCTGCTAAATGCTTTTTAGCTAAATTTTCATCTCATCAGGGATCACATTTTCAAAATAAAAACTGCTCGTCTATCTAAAAGTATTTTATACGCCCACCTGCCATTGGCCGGACTCATACAATATTTCACAAACTGAAGTTCGTGATCTAGCCCCTGAAAAGGTGGCAAATTAACCACAAAGCATAATAATCAAAATAAAGAAATTTAAAGGACAAGAAGAATTTTATTTATTTAATGCAGAAGATAATTTTATTAGAGGTTTTCAGCATGCTCATTCGCAATGGAGTACGGCTTATATATGTATTTTAAAATAATATTGAAACTAATCAATGTTTAGAATTATTACATTAATAATACTATTAATAAAATTATTGATATTTCGGTACCAAATGATGTGAATGTTCAGAAGACAATTGCCGAGAAGGCGAGATAGTAAAAAATGTTAGCAGAATTGAAAGATCTGTTCAAATTAGAATTATCCAGAGTTACTGCCATTATTTTTGCAATACAGCCACAATTTCTGCAAACGGGCTAAAACAAAAATACGGTCAAAATGACTAAACATTTAAATTTATGTGAAGAGATAATTAGGCAATGACAAATAAAATCGATATTATTAGATACTGCCAGGATAGTAAGTAAATTTATGGATACCCAATAACGTGACCCTATTTAGAGCTCAGATAAATATTCCCCCGGTAAAAAGATATCCAGAAAACTGAGAATAAACCCCTCCATAATAATTATAATCATAATATCCAAAGACCACACTTAAGACAACAAAATGTCTCAATTTACCTGAGCATATATTTATTTACCTGATATATATCTATATATAAAATTGTAACCTCTGTCTGTACATTGATTTTTTTCGCGAAATTTCACGATAAATTCTCGTTTCACATGTCATAGACACCATAACTGCATTTTGTTTCTTTCGTGTCTGTTTGTTTGTTTGTCACCTTTTCACGCATAAACGACTTAACCGAATTTTATGAAACTTAGTATGTATATTACTACTAACCCAACTTAGACTTTAGGCTATATTAATATCCTCTGAGACGAACAGAAGTGGGGGTTATAAGGGAGGGCTGAAATTAAAAATAGCAATATTTCGTTTCCTAATGCATTTTCGGCAATTATGCTTATAACAAAAGTTGTTTATTTTGTTATTTGGAGTAACTTTTGTTATATACACTTTTGTCGTATACCTAAGTATAAATGAGTTATACGTTAAAAACTACTGCGGAAGTCAACAATTTTATTTGGCACAAAAAACTGAACCGAACTAAACCAAACTCGGTATGTGATTTAACACTAACGCTTTCCTTATAAAAAGCTATACTAACATTTCTAATGACGGGCAGGAGTGGGGGTTATAAGGGAGGCCTGAAATTAAAAATAGTGATATTTCGTTTCCTATTGAGGTTTCGCAAATATGCACATAACAAAAGTTGTTTATTTTGTTATTTAGTGAAATTCGCTCAACAATTCTTTTCAATTTGAACTACCAGGTATCTCATCTGGAAAAATTAATTCAAATTATATTATTATAATATTTTGTCCTTAATAATTTAAATCTATACATAATGCACAGGAAACGGGAAATATGACAATATGAAGGACAGTGAAGTCTTACATAAAAAATTAATTTTATTATTAACAAATCCACAGAAACGACGGGTATTAACCCTAAACACTGGGACGGGTAAATGTCATAATATTGTGCAAAGTAAAGCCTTGCCAAAAAAATACCTGCACCATCCAGCCTCAAATGAATGCCCGGGCGAAGCCGGGTATCTGAGCTATATATATATATATATATATATATATATATATATATATATATATATATATATATATATAAACACACTTATTATGTGGATCAATGAACATTTCAGAATTTTTTTTTTTTAATCAATTAATTTGTTCAAAAATATTGTTGAAAATATGTATTCAATAATTAAAGAGTCAATTTTCATTCAATTTAGAATTGTTATTTTCAGTTTTGATATACCAGACTGACAGATAGAATATATCCAATTATATTTCTGTATATAGTAGCCTTGATAAATGAGAAAAAGTATTTATTTATTTGTAATTTTCCTAGGCCATAAGAAAACTAAAATATGCAATATGCCCTTATAATGCAGATTTAACTAATTCACTTGTGTTTCATTCAATGACCTTCAGCGAAAAGTGGTCAACATGTGAAGTGTAAATTTTATTTTATTAATTGAGAAATGGGTGGCGTAATTGGGATCCATAGGGGAGGCCATCATACGATTATTATTCAGTCTGGTCACGATTATAAAAATCAATTCATGTTCATCATATACAGTGGTTGATTAAAAAAAAAAAATGTTGGGGCTTCGTCCGAAAAAAAAAAAGGCAAACCATCTTTGAAGTTTTGTTTAGCCGAGAGGAGAGAATGGAATTAGGCGAGACCCTTCCTTTGTCCCGGAGGGAGAGGAGCATAGGGAAAGGGAAAAATTAGTTAGTGTCCTGTGGACTGATTAAAGAACAACGGATTAATAGGGTTATGAGGAGGAAATAGGAGCTGGAGTGTAGTAGGTCCCCCAGCGCTACACTCAGCCTATGTTCAGCATAACACCAACACCATCCACCGAACTCCCCTTCGCATCCTATATTAGATTATCACCAAAGACATTATTCGTAAAAAAAAGTTTTATTGAAAGCTGTAATTAAAAAATAAATTCTAGATATACTCGTCCATAGTTGAATAGAAATAATTGATTTCATCTGCACTCATAATATACGGTCACTTGAAGAAATTTTAAATCTATTGAGGTTGTACCTATTATGCGATTTTCGAAAGATTTCTTCAAATATCCATACATCCTACCTAGGGGATGACGAAAAACTCACGCAAGATCTTTCAAACTAAATGGATCCCCCAAGCACTCACTGGCATATAATACGCTTACATGAAACATGAATTTCTCTATTTAACCCACAGTCAGAAACCTATGTAAACATGAATTTCTCTATTTATCCAACAGTAAGAAGCCTATGTAAACATGAATTTCTCTATTTAACCAACAGTAAGAAGCCTATGCAAACATGAATTTCTCTATTTAACCAACAGTAAGAAGCCTATGTAAACATGAATTTCTCTATTTAACCCACAGTAAGAAGCCTATGTAAACATGAATTTCTCTATTTAACCCACAGTCAGAAGCCTATGTAAACATGAATTTCTCTATTTAACCCACAGTAAGAAGCCTATGTAAACATGAATTTCTCTATTTAACCAACAGTAAGAAGCCTATGTCAACATGAATTTCTCTATTTAACCCACAGTAAGAAGCCTATGTAAACATGAATTTCTCTATTTATCCAACAGTAAGAAGCCTATGTAAACATGAATTTCTCTATTTAACCAACAGTAAGAAGCCTATGTAAACATGAATTTCTCTATTTATCCAACAGTAAGAAGCCTATGTAAACATGAATTTCTCTATTTAACCAACAGTAAGAAGCCTATGTCAACATGAATTTCTCTCTTTCTACCGCAGGAAGAAATCCATGTAAACAGGAATTTCTCTCTTTCTACTGCAGTAAGAAAGCCATGTAAACCGGAATTTCTCCCGTAGTAAAATGTCTATGTAAACATGAATTTCTCCATTTTTCCCTAAGTAAGAAGCATATGTAATGAGGAATTAAAAATGAGTTGGGCATGAGACGTTTAGTGACTATGGAGATGTGGGAACGTCCAAAAGGCTGAAATCCAAAATATTTAATGATATTTGAGTCACAGAAAACATTCATAAAATATTAGTTATGAAAATTCCAACGACAGTAGCTGAATACAATTTTTTATTCGACTCATATTACCCGAGGTATCTCAGATTTGTGAATTATTGACTCACTAAACTCCCCATTTGATTAGTCAAAGGGGACAGAAATGGCTAAAAGGTGTTTTAACGGCCTATCTTAGCAGTTCCAACTCTTCATGCAGTAGTACTATCGAGAATAGAGAACTTTTACCGAAGCCATCTTCTAAAGCCAGAAGTAGATAATTCCGTCACGCAAGGAGCTGCGTAAACTAAGCTGATTTCCCACGTGTGACACGTATTTGCATTTATCCCTAAAAGTAAAAGTTCAATGAGAACAATATTTGGTATTTATGTTTCAAAATAAAACAGCTTATTGTTAATATGATATGAGTTTGAGGGTGGGGGGGGGGGGAAGGATCGTTGGAAAATTTAAGACAATCGCTTCATGAGTACGACCTCAATAGGTGATTTCCCTTAAACCTAATGCTAAGAAAACTTGCTGGTACCAGGGAAATCTGCTAGTACCAGGGAAATCTGCTGGTACCATGGAAATCAGCTTGTACCAGGATAGTATGCTAATACCAGAGAAACCTGCTGGTACCAGGGAAATCTGCTAGTACCAGGCAAATCTGCTGGTACCATGGAAATCAGCTTGTACCAGGATAGTATGCTAATACCAGAGAAACCTGCTGGTGCCAGGGAAATCATCAGCTAATACCAGGGAAATCTACTAATACCAGGGAAATCTGCTAAAGTGGGAGCCTTGAGAGATGGAGGTGCTAACTCGCCGAGACTACTGATGGCACTCCGGCTCAAAATCAAAGGGAGTCTGCTGAATAATTGAGCCAGGCCATCCCGGTCCCCTACACCGCCCGGATCTCTGAAAAACACTCAGAAATAAAATGAAACTCATTCCCAAACTAAGGGACCAAGTATTAAAAATGTATCAACATTAAATGTCATACGGAGCAGATAATTTTTTGTTCCGGAGGCTGGGGCCCCAACTTCCGTAATGGTCTAGATTTGAGTGTTTTTTATTCCTTCCCCGGCCCCCGGTTGTTCCGTCCGGTGGGAGGGGGTCGCCCCCTAGAGGCATCCCCTCGGCTTCCTTTCCTTTCCTCTCACTGATAGCTTATAATCGGGATTCAGCTGATAAAACTGACGTATACCAGATTCTCATGAGAAGTCCGAAACTCAAGGCCCCAAAATCCGAGGTTCCTTACAGCTCTAAATATTTCTGATTGATCTGGCTTGGAATGACCCCTTCTTCTTCTTAATCGGTTCTAACCAATTTAATGATGCTTAATATTTTAGCTCATATATTTGGACAGGTCGTCAATCTTGCTCGGCCCCACCTGCTTCTCCCTTATCCGCATCCTTAAATATTGCCTTTCTTAAATTACACAATGTGAAATACTATTAGAATTCATAGATCAATCGAGGAGCCTTGGGATTTGCTGCCTAACTCAATTTCGAAAAGAACTGCGACTTTTTCGAGAATACTGCTATACTTAACAGCTAGAAGAGATGGGCCAGACTAATTCACTACCATCAGAAAAAAAAATTAACCACGCACCTATAAAAGGCGACGTTTATTCACAGTGCACTCGTGTGCGGTTAGTTACTCCAGCACTTAGGCATAGGACATTCTCTTCATCTGAAACCTATAGTCTCTCAAATTATGACCCAGGCTCTCACAACACCAGATCCAGGTAATTCGCCATCGATACAAGCGAGGGAGGGACGTATAGTTCTAACTCCTGCTGCACAATTGAACTTTCTGGCACCTTAGTGTATGTTTGACGCATTTTGATGAGAGACTCCAGAGGTCTACAGACCTTATCACATTATCTTCACAAAACCTTTTCATATATATTTCAGCACTGGAACATCGCCAAAGCGATAATAAATCTGACTTAATAGAGTGTAATCAAGAGGAAAGTAATGACTTGCTTAATATTTGAGTTTTTTTCTTTTCTTTTTTTTTTTCAAATCAAGAATTGTAGAGTATCAATAGTTTGGTTATTTAACACAAAGATGGTTATTTAACGTCATTCGATCCTACTCATTATAACGAAGATATTTTGAATTTTCGTTTCCCACCGTCAAAACTAGAAAGCTCGCAGTTTTGGTTTAATCATTATCAAATTTGATATTTCATATAAAACTAAATATTGAGTTGGTTGATGACACAAATTGTACCAGTGGGACTGAGAGTTTTGAGGGTAAATCGAAAGTTCAAAATATCTCCGTTACAATATGAGTCCTATCTAAATATCTTTTATAACTAATATTATTGAAACTTTAATGTACTATAGACGTTTTCTCTATCTCGAATATTAACGAAGAAATTTGGATTTTTAAAATTTTCAGCCCTGAAAAGGGAGATTAGGGAATCCAAAAATTCAAAAAAAATTATGAAACTTTTTTTCCAAGTAGAATAGTTCATCCGTAATACAAAACATTGTTTTGCGAAACCACGATTTTAATGGATAAAATCACCTCTTGAAAAAAATTTATATTTCTGTAAATTTAAAATTCTTATAAAACTGTAAATAATAGGTATAAAATAAAAGTGTTATGGTTTTTAATTTACTTTAAAATTGTGGAATCTGATTTTTTTAAATGTCATATTTTTCAAAATTGTCCCCTCCCCTCTCAATTTATAAAAATTTATTTTGTAATGTATCAATGGACGATGCGTTTAGTCCAAGTAAACTCTTCAAACTATTTTGCATCTGGCCCAAAGATTAAGTACACTCAAAACATCGTATATTTATCGTAAATTCAACCATATAAGATAAAGTTGTATGCTGATCACATTTTTCAAAAATAAACTAAAAATACCTCTATTGTATCGCTAAGCGTTCACCTTATTCGTCACTTTACAGCAATTGCTACATACGACATTTTCTTCTTCGCAATCTCATAGAGACAGCTATAAATTATCATAAAATAAATTAAATATTGAATTTTTTTTTATATATATTTTTTCTTATTATTAGAAATATTGAAAGTCTTTCTTTGGTTGTCTTTTATTCCTTCTCTTCTATCTCGTAAACTTAACATTTTATTTTTTGCTATAGTAATGCAACCTATCCTCCACAAAACATAACTCATTTCATATCTGCTTTCTAAAATATTTAAACACGTCAGCATTATCTATTAAGTATTAAAGACCATTAAAAACCATAAAACTATTATTTGAAACTTTTTTTGTACTTATCACCGTCTTAAATATAAAAACCGATTTTTTGTGACCCCTTTATTACCCCTTCAAATCGTAGTTCCGCAGGAATCACAAACATTTTGTGTTACGTATTAAATTCCACACAAAGTTCCAGAATATTTTTGAATATTTGAGTTCCCTAACGTCCCTTGTCAGGGAAATATTATATTGTGAAAAGTGTTAGGGGATCAGGTTAGCCATGTGAGTTAAAGCGTTGGCTTTAATCTAACATGATAAACCTTGAGTGACGAGTTCGATTCCCGCTTGGGCAATAGGAATTTATTTAGTGACTGACTCACTACATAAAATTCTTATTTCCACCCTGGCTAGAAGAGGGTGATAACCTGTAGATAACTCGTCCGAATTAGCCATAGTAGCAAAAAAGTGGACGTAAATAAATAATAACAGATTGAAAAGTGTTATTCTATGAATTATGAATTTTATACTCCAGCAGCTTACTTTTGGAAAATACTGATACTTCACTACATGAAGAGAGGGACATCCATCACAATAGAATTTAATTGCTTACTTAGTCTCACAATTTTTAGCAGGCTTCCCTTAAATCAGGATTTGAGGTTGTACTCATGACGTTATTTTCGAAAAACATCCTCAAAAATCCATCTATCCTACTTAGGACATGACATACACATAGATTTGTTTTAAGTGTAAGAAAGAAATTTTCTGTCCAGAAGTGAATTCATGTACATAGTTCTTACTAGTAGGAATGTTACTTACCACAAGTTCTGTATGTTTCAGCTATCATGAAATCAATATGGCTGCTGTTAACTATTGTATTATTGTACCAGAGTACTTAAAAAATAATATTCGGGTTTTATCCAAATATCCATTCTATTTGTTTTAGGAGAATTCCCTTAGGGTAAATCAGCTATTGAGGTTGTACTCATCATAGGATTATTCCTCAAAAATCCATCTATCCTACTTAGGATATGGCTAAAAGTAGGTCCGATCAAAAAGACTATATATATTTGTCTGCTACTGCTCTAGGAGTAGCAATTTTTGTTTGATCACTACCACACTAGATATATACGCGTTTTCTGTGCCAAATATTTTATTTTTTTCAATATTGTTTTCAACGGACCTTTGTTCTGAGAGACTCATGCATACACGTAGTGTGATGAAGTTACCAATCCCGATTTTACGTTCTTATCCCGAAAATGTTTATTTAATCTAGACCATTCTCGATATTTAACCGTTTCCTTCAAAGCTAATAAACTCCTTCTTATACTATTCGGAGTTTTAATTACAAATAGAAAATATATGGCGAGATGAGATAGATCGCCATATCAGCTTGCGAGAAATCTGCTTAGTTTTTGCTGCCGCTGCGTGTCGGACTTAATTATTCCATTAGCTTTTTATCATTAGTTACTCTTAACTCCTAAAAAACCTCTCTTATGTGTGTTTTTTACAAGGGGTTGTTTTTCCTTAGAAAAGACCCAACAACAAAAAAAAAAGTATACTTCTTCAGCCAACCTTGGAGAGTAAGTGAGCCTTGACGAATCCTTCGGAAACCTTCTCTTCCTCCCCTTCGGAGCAATACTCAAGATTTACAGGAAGTAATAGCCTTCAGGTGTGATTCACCCTCCTTGGCCCCATCCAAAACATTACTCTACTACGAGAAAAATATGCTACAGAAACGGATTTTATTGTGAAAAATGTAACGTAAGAAACAGGGCGAAGGAAAAACAATTTTATTATAAACCGAGTCAAGGCAATTGAGGTTTAACATACTGCCAACAATAGTTGCTAACAAGATGGCGATACATGGTGCAGATTATGAAAGTGATCTTACGTTTTTAAATAGTTTATGTGAAAGAAAGGAGTTCAAAAATACGAAAAAAGGGAAGGTCCGTAGCGCCCCAGTGTCATGAAACTTAACATTTATAGTCAATAACTGAATGTACACAAAAATACGAAAAATAGTTATTTATTATACAAGTGACAAAAGTAGATCATTTTACAACTCGAGTGGAACGTTTACCCACACGAGCGAAGCGAGTGTGGTAATTTCACGAGAGTTGTAAATTCTACTTTCGTCATGAGTGTAATATTAAATTTTTTCTGTAATCGTGTAATACATGATCAGATCTAACCAGAATATGAACTAAATTAGGATGTTGTGAAGATTATGGTATGTTGTTGGTAGGTTATAAGCATGGTTGTGACAGGTTATAAGCATAGTTAAAAACAACTAGTGATGATTGTGAAGTAGTGCAGTTATAAACAAGTGCAGGTTATAAACAAGGAAGGTAATTATTATTATATTTAAATTTTAAAATATATTGATTATTTCCACCAATAATTCATTCACATTTCAATTTATTTTGTTAAAATAAATTCTTACAATGTTAAGAAACATTTAAACGCATTTAATTTCCTACTTCAAATTATTTTTTAATTTATACTTATTACTAACTACGAAGGCACAAGTAAAGAAAGTGATTACTTTCTTCACTCTATTGCAAAATGTTTCACTTTCTTCACTCATTTCAGTTTAGTAATGTTACCATTATTCAACTATTACAGAAAAAGAAGGTTTTATTGATTTTAAAATATTGACCAAAAGACTAGAAGTGAAACCACGCTACTCTAAAAGAAAAACCCAATGTGAGCATAACCTCATCTGGTATAGGTAATACTGATATTCAAAACAATCTAAACCAACTTATAGAACAATTATTACTTCTACGACGTAGAAAACAGTTTTGAACAAATCCGCGTTGAATTAAAAAAAAACTGTAAATCCAAAATAACTGAATGTGGGTTTTAAAAACATTGTCAAAACTCATAAGAACAATATGCCAGTAAGTGATAAGAATGGACTGAAATGAATTTGTTAGGAAATAAAGAAGAAAGGAAATTTTGTATTAAAAGCTGAAAAAATAAAAAAAAATGTCAACCTCGAATAAAAATAGCCGATATTCCTGAAGAAATATATTAGGCTAATATTGTTTCTTATATATGAGAAGAAAAGAGAGGGACACAGCCATCTATAGAGTAGAAATGCACTGAAAGTGAATAGTCCGTTGCACTTCATAAAGCTAAGAATATTTGTGTCAGATCTCTAGCTCATTACATACAAAACGAATAAGAAACATCCCCCAATAAATACCAATCCTAGTGCCTTTTAATCGAAGGTCGCTGAGGAAATTGTAAGTCTATTGAGGATGTACCCATTGTGCAATTTTCGAATGATTTCTTCAAATGCCCATAGATCCTACCTAGGAAAGGAATTTCAGAGAGTCTAAAACCGTCAGTCGTTTTTAAATTTACCTCACAGTGAAGTGGCTCGATGAACGTTCCTGAAGACTATATTACATCAGTTGGATCCTCGTTCAGAGGAAATGATACGGGTGCATTTGAGATATTGGCCGTACTTAATCATTGGGCCAGATGCAAAATAAGCTTAAGAGTGACTTGAAGTCTTTTATTTCACGAAAATATCAAACATGAGGGTTGCAACTGCGATTTCTCGGTTTTAGATCTCTATAACTGTTTGGTTGTGCATTTTTTAAATTGATAAATTTATATTTTATAGTAAGAAATAAGATTTTCTGTCCATGAATTCATGTAGTTCTTTCTAGTAGGAATGTTACTTACCACAAGTTCTGTATGTTTCAGCTGACATGAAATCAATATGGTTGCTGTTAGCTATTGTATTATTATACCAGAGTACTTAAAAAATAATATTCGGGTTTTATCCAAATATCCATTCTATTTGTTTTAGCAGATTTCCCATCGGGTAAATCAGCTATTGAAGTTGTGCTCATCATGGGATTATTGAAACATTTCTACGAATGTCCATCGATCCTACCTAAGAGATGACGAAAATGAAGTCCGTTCAAAATTTTATATATATATATATATATATATATATATATATATATATATATATATATATATATATATATTTATCTGTGACCGCGCATGCGGTTGCAATTATAATCTCATCGTTACCAAACTCGATATTCTAACGTTTCTTAAAAAGAGGAAGTTTCAGTTCGTTAAAAGCTAAAATCCGACTAGTGGGAGAGGGTGTTTAGAGCGGGAAAATTTCAAAAATTCTTAATATTTCCGTTACTATGGGTCGGATAGAAAAATCGTATAGAACCAATCTTGTTGAAAATGTAATGTTCTATAAATGTTGTAATGTTCGTTTTTTTCACTATCTTGATAATTAACCGAGATATTAGGATTTTTTTTTAGTTTTCGGCATTCAGTAAATTCCCATTCCTACACATTTTTTATTAACAAAATTTTTTTATATTATAAGCACTTCATTTAAAGCCCAAATGCCAAATATTGTTCTAATAAAACTGTTACGTTTTGAGATAAATGAAAATACGCGACTCACGTGGGAAATCTGCTTAGTTAACGCAGCCCCTGTGCGATGCACTTTTAGCAGATTTCCCTTAAGGGAAATCAGCTATTGAGGTCGTACTCATGACGCGATTTTCGAAAATTTTCTTCAAATGTCCATCGATCCTACCCAGGAGATGACGAAAATGAGGTCCGTTCAAAATTATATATATATATATATATATATATATATATATGTCTGTTAACGCTCTAGCGGTCGCAATTTTTGTTTGATCATTACGAAACTCGATATTTAACCGTTTTATGTAAATAGACAGATCAAATTCGTTAATGGCTGAAGTCGGACCAGAGGGAGGGGGGGTTAGGAGGGAGGATTTTCGAAATATCTCCGTTATTATGCATCGGATCGAAAAATTATATAGAACCAATCTTATTGCAAACTAAATGTACTATAAATATTGCCATATACATTTATTCTCTATCTCGAATATTAACCGAGATATTTACATTTTTATGAAGTCTGTGGTCGGGTATACTTCGGATTACGTCGGCCATCTTCGTCATTTCTCGGCTCAGGCGGAAGCTTCTTCTAACCTGTCGTTTCTAACCTTACCTTACCTTCGTTACTTTGTGAGATTTATGCAAATACGTTCTGTTCATCCGCCCCCCCCCCCTTCTTTAGTTCTTGGACTACTAAAATTTGAGTTATTAAAATATAAATTATTCTTACAATTCAGAAGCCCTTTCAGTTGGGAATTTATTTTAATTAACTGAAAGATTTCTCATTATCTACTCACGGTGGTATTGTGTTACCAGTGTGCAGATTTCTCTATCGTAAAACTTCACGAGGGAAATCTGCTTAGTTTACGCAGCCCCTGCGTAACGGACTTTTTGTATTTTTTCTTGCATGAGCTTGTACTACATGGCCTCGCAGGATCAATATCCCAAAAAGGTTCCTTTCGTGAACCCAAAGCAATGTTTTCTCCAGCGTTGGTAACACTAGAATGTGGCCATACTTACGATCCCATTCATAATAACGGTTATATTTTGAATTTTCAAATCCCCCCCTACTCTAAACCCTCACTATTCCATGTCTGATTTCAGCCAATAACAAATATGACTTTTAGTTTTTCATGAAACACATATAGTTTGTTTGCTAACGACCAAACAAGATCTGCGACCACTAGAGCGTTAACAGACAAATAAAAATATGTATAATTTTGATTTTGAATGGACCTGATTTTTGTCATCACCTGTGCAGGATTGATGGATATTTGAAGAAATATTTCTCAAATCACATCATAAGTATGGCCTCAATAACTGATTTCTCTTAGAAGGAAGTCTGCTAAAATTCCAACATTGTTTTATAAATTTTTTGACCCTACTCATGGTAATCAATATTTCGAATTTTTGATTAATCCCCATCTCTAAAACACCCATGAACCAAGGCCGATATCAGCCATTACTCAATATAATCTTTAGTTTTTCATGAATTGGTTAAATTTCGAGTGTGGTGTTGATGAAATAGTAATCATGTGTTCACACCGAAGATATTTGCACATATCTCGTGCAATAAAAGATCAGTGAAAACTATTTAGTATTTAGGATTCAAATAAAGGAATTCATGAAATAACAGCTTATTGTTAATTTCAAATAAGTAGGAGTGTGGTTTATTGAAAGCTAAAATCTAAAACATGCATAAATCTCTATTAATATTTAAGATATAGAAAAATGTGTATATGTTTATGGGGCATTAAATTTTCAATAAGATTGTTCTTACACAATTTTATGATCGCTGGATAATATTAGTGATATTTCGGATTTTCAAAATCCCTCCTCCCTCTCCACTGGTATGTTTTCAGCTGTTTATGAACTTGATCTTTAATTTTACACGTAACGTTTAAATATCGAGTTTGGTAACAATCAAACAAAAATTGTGAACACGGCATTTAGTTTGCAAGCGGTTGTTTTTCTTCATTTGTTTTATTTCAATAAGCCACTGCTCCTTCAGCTATCAGTGCGAGTAGCGAGTAGTCTCACATATTACGAATAAAACAATAATCAAAAAGTAAACACTAACAGTTGAACTATTATTGGCAACCAAAGAGAATTACAATGGCTTCGTTAATATGGTTCATAAGCTATTACCGTACTTGGAAACCATGAATAAGTGAATAAGTGGACAGTTTCAAAATGAATAATATATGAAAAGACATAGTTTATAGAGTCGTATTTATACTTTATAAATAATTTCCGTAACTAATTAGCACTGAGTGAAATTAAATGGCTGAAATGATAAATCGGAAAGAAGTATAATAATGAAAGGTTAAAGACGCTCCAATCATAAACAATAACATTTCAAAATTACCCCTGAAACATATTCTAGAGGAAAAATCGAATGGAGTTTAACAATTAGGACAGTGATCTAGTTTTAAATGGAGAACTTCTTAAATAATTATTACCTGACATAAATAAAACAATATACAAGACTAATCCAACATTATTTATCTTACAAAACTAATTACGGGACAAGGTTGAACAAATTCATACTTATACAAAATTGAACGACCTGAGACAAAAATTTTCGCATGTGACATTTATACTCAACAAACGTACTCTCACAGATAATTACAGAATACGTTTGATCTCAAGACTGAGAAACGGTGGCCCATGAATCAAACAAAACAATCTTGTAGACAGTCTTAAAGGGATAGATAAAATTTACTAAAAGTGTTTATGTAGAGTCTATACTACACTAATGATTTCTTTGAATTGAATAGAAAAAGGAGTTATGTTATAAAAACTTTTTAATATTTTAATTTTATTTGCATTTTTCTGTTTTCAATAATTTGGGAAAATGTGCCACCATCCTGCTCGGAAAGTTTACTCCTTCTTTATAGGGGTACTGTTGAAGGGAAACAATAAAAAATAAGTAGTGGAGACAGCAATTTTAAGTACACTTAACGGAAGTTAGTGTTGGCTGTGTTGTATCGTCTTATAATCTTAAGAGTATCTTTAATAAAGAAATCATGATGTCTAAACCTACAACTAAATAAATCAGAAGACATCTTGGGTTTGGAAATCCTACGTAATTAGGGAGATTGATGAGGGGATGGCGAAACTTAGTGAGGGGAAAAGTGAACGCAGTGCTCCAAGAATTAAAAATTGTTCCCCTTAATTATGACGATTTCAAATATGTTAATGGAGATGATCGAGAAGTAAGTTGAAGTCAAAGGACTTAAAACTTGAATGAAGGCCGTTGGGTTGGGGGGTTGTGTATCGACCGGGAGGGTTGGGTGTCACTCGCAATTACCAATCCATCGCGCGACAGTAGCTAAGAAGCCTATATGAATATTCATAAAGCCGTGGAGGGGGGAGCCGGCCTGGGTTCTAGGGGGTAGGTGGGGGGGAGCTCTTCCAACCCCCGGGATCCACTATGTATGAGCTCTCCGCCACCGTCGACCTATTGATTCATCTTATTAGAACACATAAATTAGCTCCCCTTTCCCAGTTTTACATACTCATCCTCTCTCTCCCTCTCTCTTACTCTCTCACCCCCCTCACTCTCTCTCACTCACCCTCTCTTGCTCTCTTTCTCTCCTCCATCCTCCCTCCTAATCCCTTCTTCTTTCTCGGTCTCCTTTCCGCTCGTCGCCTGCTCCCCCAAACTCGCAACCCTTTCAGCCTCCTACATCAAACCCCCTGAGGTTCGGCACGTACACAAAGCATATTGAAGACTCGAGATCATTCACACCAACAAGGAGGAACATGGATCCCGCTATCTCCTTCATTACGTTTCCTTTCATCCAATCACGTCTCGACCCTTCACCCCCCCCCCTCCTTGTTCTTTCATTTACTCTTTGTTTTCACTGCTCATATCTCTTGGGATGACATATGACTAAAAGGAAGATGGAGATTATGATTCCAAGGAGTAAATCATTTTCGCAGCATGTTACACCTAAAACTAACAGCTAATTTCATTTTCAAGTTCCAAACGTTCTAATTCTGACGTACGAAGTTAGTTTATTCTGGAATTTATTTTAACAGTTCCACTATTGGCAAACTACCATATTCCATACACTATGTCCACTTCATATTTATTTTCAGTTTCCTAAGGATAATTCCTTCGGATAGCCTTCTTATACGGCATTCGTGTTATTATGTAAAGTTACGTTATGCAACTCATATCAACCAACGTAATTTTCAAGTGTTCTAATTTCGAGACACCAAAAGCCTTTTACTAACAGCTTTTTTAATCTTTTAATATATTTATGTCTGTAAAATGACATGTATAGTAATGAATTGATATAATATTAATATTTGTTGTTACAGATTACCAAAAATCGCAGTATGTTTCTCATTGCTGAAATGAATTAATTAAATTCATTTAATTTTAAATCTGTTTTTAATAGCACATCGGATTGCCCACCATCCAATTACAGCTATTCAGTATAATATTTGTCTACAAATCTATTAAGAATATCATGAACTTTTTTCATCGTGATAGCCACTAATCAAAAATTGATAGCCTGCATTAAATTCCGTGAAGTTATAACGCAAGTGGACCTGAAGAAATCCAGATGAACATTATTGACAAATGCCTATACGTTGGAGGCTAATACGCAAAAAAATAGAATTACACAAACAATCCTTCAATACTTATGTAAAAGAAAACGTAATGTTTTTTAGCAGATTTCCCTGAAGACACAGTTATTGAGGTCGTATTCATGACGTGAGTTTCGAAACATTTTACATATATATAATTTTCTACGGACCTCATTTTCTTCATCTCCTAGGTAGGATCGATGGACATTTGAAGAAATATTTCGAAAATCACGTCATGAGTCAGGGGGAGGGGGGGTTTAGAGGGGAGAATTTTGAAAATTCAAAATATCTTCTTTACTATACGTCGGATCGAAAATGTGTGTAGAATCAATCTTATTGTGAATTAGATGTACATTAAATATTGCTATATACATTTATTATCTATTTTGAATATTAACCAAGTTATTTGTATTTTTCAGTTTTTAGCCTTCAGCAACCTCCCCCCTCTATTCATGCCACATAAACAATACTCGTTATATAATAAACCACTTTATATGAAGCTTAAATACCAATTATTGTTTTCAAGAGACCTTTATCATACGAGATGCATGCAAATATGTTAACCCCCCCCCTGTGTTATGTTCTTGGACTACTAAAATTTCATTAGAGATTAAAATTATTCTGATTCATCATACATTAAAGTAATAGATATAGTTAATAGTTATCAATAAAATTGATGTGTTATGTTCTGATATATTTCAGTAATTGTTTTTCTTTCCTAAGAAAGGTTGGCAGACCTGTTTGTTTACATTTCAGACGCTTCCCGTCACTGAAGGATTTATTATTACCGTTTTTATTTGTTCACATAATATTCACGGTGGTGTTGAGTTACGCAGTTAATGCGTGACCGCCTTTTTATAAATGTTCTATGCTCTTTTTGTCTATCTTGAATATTAACTGAGATTCTTACCCACGACGCGTTTCTTTGAAAATTTCCTCAAATGTCCGTCGATACTACCTAGTAAATGACAAAAATGAGGTCCCTTAAAAATTTATAAAATATAAATTTATATTATTTAGCTGTTACCTCTCTTTTTTCTTGTTTTCTTGTTTGATCGGAGCTAATCTCGATATATATGCTTTTCATGCAAAACTGAAGGTCAAGTTCGTCAAAGGCTAAAATCGAACCATTGGGAACCATTTGAAAATTTAAAATACCCCTTATTAAAAGTTGGATCAAATAACTGCATATAACCAACCTTATTGCATATTAAATTATCTATAGATTTTGTTATCTACATGTTTTCCCAATCATTAATATTAACTGAGATATTTGGATTTTTGAGTTATAAGCCTTAAGTAATTCCCCACTCCTACTCATGTCATATTAACAACAAGCTGTTATATCAGACCAACATATATTTTAGCAGATCTCCCTTAAGGGGAATCCGCTATTGAGGTCGTACTCATGACGCAATTTTCGAAATATTTCTTCAAATGACCATCGATCCTACCCAGGAGATGACGAAAATGAGGTCCGTTCACAATTATATATATATATATATATATATATATATATATATATATATATATATCTGTTAACGTTCTAGCGGTCGCAATTTTTGTTTGATCGTTACCAAACTCGATATTTAAACGTTTTATGCAAAAAGACAGATCAAGTTCGTTAATAGCTGAAATCGGACCAGTGGGAGGGCGGGTTAAGAGGGGATAGGGTTTCGAAAGTTCGAAATATCTCCCTTACTATACGTCGGATCAAACAATTGTATAGAACCAATCTTATTGCAACTTAAATTTAATATACATATTGTTCTATGCTTTTATTCTCCATCTTGAATATTAACCAAGGTATTTTTATTAATTATAACGGACGAAATGAGATCGGCTAACTTTGGGTGTAGTCGTGAGTTTCCGTCAAAAGCCAGTAGGCCGTTTCAGTAACGGTTAGACTCCCATGAAAATTTCTCTATTGTAAAACTTCACGAGAGAAATCTGCTCAGTTTACGCCGCCCCTGCGTGACGGACTTTTCAATTACTTTTAAAGTATGTTTTAACTGTAACTAGATATGAAACCTTTTTATTAGCACTAAAGATCATATTTGTTATTGGCTGAATTTGGACATGGAGTAGAAAGGGTCTAATGTATATTTTGAGTCAGATTGTAAAATGTTAAGGAACCGATATTTTTAAAATATTTTACAACTGTTGTTCTATGCATTTTTTCATAACGCAAATATTAATGGAGTAATTAATACTTCCTTGTTTTTGGCCTTCAGTAACCACTTCCACTTTTTTTTTAAAATATGAATAGAGAATGTGTGGTGAGATGAGGTCACAATTATGCTATATCAGCACTTGGGAAATCTGCTTTAGCTTACGCAGACTCTGTGTGACGTAAATTTAGCAGATTTCCCTTAAGGGAAATCAGCTATTGAGGTCGTTGTTGTACTCGTTCGGTGTGTTAATCCAGCACTTGGGAAATGTGCTAATTTTACCCAGCTCCTGCGTAACGGATTTATTGTCTATTAGCAGTTTTCCCATTAGGAAATTTACTTATTGAGGTCATACTCATGACGCGATTTTCGAAATTTTTCTTCAAATGTCCATAGATACTACCCAGGAGATGACGAAAATGAGGTCAGTTCAAAACTGTATATATATATATATATATATATATATATATATATATATATATATATATTTGTCTGTTACCACTCTAGCGTTGGCAATTTTTGTCTTATCATTACCAAACTTGATATATAATCGTTTTATACAAAAAGAAAGATCAAGTTCGTTAACGGCTGAAATCGGACCAGGGGGAGAGGGGGTTTAGAGGGGGAGAATTTCGAAAATTCTTAATATCTCCGTTATTATGCGTCGGATCGAAAAAGTGTATATAGTCAATCTTATTGCAAATGTAATGTTCTATAAATGTTGTTATGTACATTGTTTCACTATCTTGATTATTAACTGCGATATTTGCATTTTTAAGTTTTTGGTATTCAGTAAAGCCCCACTCCTACTCATCTCATATTAACAATGTTCTATTATGTTGTTGAGCAGTTTATTTGAAGCTTAAATACCATATATTTTATTCTCATTGAACTTTTAAGTCTTGAGATAAATGCAGATACGTGGCGCGCGTGGGAAATCTGCTTACTTAACGCAGCCCCTGCGTGACGGATATTTTCTGTTATCCATAGCCATATAATCCCTTTAAATTCTGTAAAGTTATGACGCAAGTGGAGCTGAAGCGACCCAGATGGATTAGATTGTTGACAAATGGCCAGAACGTAGGAGGCTAATACCAAAGGAAGGCCTAATAATATCAGAGGATATAAAAGATTAGAATACAATGGCTAGGAAACATAGCTAGCCAATTGAATTCTATTGGCAGAGCACCGGCTCAATCTGGAGCAACGGGCGGGCTAGAGATCGGAGCCCATCACTACCAGTTATTCCCTCTACACCTCACCTAGACAATTATGTACTAAAAAGTCCGTCACGCAGGGGCTGCGTAAACTAATCAGATTTCCCACGTGAAGGTTTACAATAGAGAAATCTGCCCAATAACAAGTGTAGTAAGTAGTAAGGGGGTTTCGAAAATCCTCCCCTCTAAACCCCCTTCCTACTGGTCTGATTTCAGCCGTTAACGAACTTAATCTTTCTTTTTACATAAAACGACTAAATATCGAGTTTGGTAAGGATCAAACAATAATTGAGACCGATAGAGCGGTAACAGACAAATATATATATATATATATATATATATATATATATACTAGCTCAGGTACCCGGCTTCGCCCGGGATTTGATTTGAGGCTGAATGGTGATGGTATTTTTTTGGCAAGGCTTTACTTTGCACGATATTTTGACCTTTACCCGCCCCAGTGTTTAGGGTTAATACCCGTTGTTGGCATTTGCTAATAAGAAAATTATTTTTTTATGTAAGACTTCACTGTCATCCAAATTGTCATATTTCCCGTCTCCTGTGCATTATGCATAGATTTCAGTTATTAAGGAAAAAATATTAAAATAGATTGAATTAATTTTTCTATAATATAATATTTCTACGCAAATTACTTTCTCCACAAATTGTTCCTGGAGAAATGTATAAAACAAAAGTTAATCTAAATATCAAAGTAAACAACTTTTGTTTTGTGAATGTTTGTCCAAAAACAAATAGACAACGAAATATCGCGAACTTTTATTTCAGGCCTCCCTTATAACCCCCACTCCCGTTCTAACCTAAAAATTTTAATATAGCTAATAATCATGGAAGAATTAATGCTAATTGACATACCAAGTTTTTTTAAGTTCGGTTTAATCGTTAGCGCCCAATGAAATAGTTGACTTCCGCTTTAGTTTATAGTGTATATCTCGTTTATACTTTGTTAAAAGACAAAAATGAATATCATAAAAGTTACTCTAAATAACAAAATAAACAACTTTTGTTATGTTCATATTTGCCGAAAAACGAATAGAAAACGAAATACCGCTATTTTTAAATTCAGGCATCCCTTACAACCCCTACTCCGTCCCTAGAAATGATGGTATGGCTTGTTATAATGAAAGCGTTAGTGCTAATACACATACCGAGTTTTATTTATTTTGGTTGGGTCTTTTGTCCCAAATAAAATTGTTCACTTCCGCTATAGGTTTTAGCGTATATCTCGTTAATAATTCGGTATACGAAAAAAGTGCATATAACAAAAGTTACTCTAAATAACAAAATAAACAACTTTTGTTATGTTTATATTTGCGAAAAAACCAATAGGAAACGAAATACCACTATATTTAATTTCTGGCCTCCCTTGCAACCCCCACTCCTGCCCGTCCCTAGAAATGTTGGTATGGCTTGTTATAATGAAGGCGTTAGTCCTAATACAGGTACCTCATTTATATTTAGGTATACGACGAAAGTGTATATAACAAAAGTTACTCTAAATAATAAAATAAATAACTTTTGTTTTGTGCATATTTGCCAAAAAAGCAATAGGAAACGAAATATCGCTATTTTTAATTTCAGGCCCTAGGTAGGATTTATGGACATTTGAAGAAAAATGTCAAAAATGGCGTCATGAGTACGACCTCAGTAGCTGATTTCCCTTAAGGGAAAACAATGGATTAACACATTTGGGCCCTTTTATTCACGTGATGAAGTGTATCAGACATAAACCAATATTAGATTAGGATGTTATGAAAAATTATTAACAATATTTAAAAATTCTAAGGACGACTTTGTACACCTAGCTTCTAATAATCTAAACATTGTGCTCGCCTAGAATATAGGTAATATACTTCAGTTTTATCATTCAAATCATATCGAAATCAAGGATTCGATGTCATGTCTAAATAAAGACTATATTTAGGTTTCAGTCTCTGTAAAGAAAACCGGCAGAATTTAAAATATTACCAGGTTACACTATAATTGTCTTCACAGGTGAAGAGAGTAGCAGGTACATAAGGCATTTGCTTGAAGTAAGAAAAAGGATTTTTTTTATGCATTGGATATGTTACGCGATTCCTCAGAACGAATTTATACATTAAGGAAGTGAAAGAATGAAGGTTTATTATGGATATATATATATATATATATATATATATATATATATATATATATATATATATATATATAAACTGCTCAAAAATGAATATGGATATTGGTTATTTTTCTTATCCTATTAATTTTTATTAAATCGACCTTAATTAAATTACTTTTTTATGGGGGAAAAAGACAATAATTTCTAATAAATATTAATGATATTTATAATTTTAAAAAAAAGGCTAGGCCCCATAAATACCACAAAACAACAAAACAGCCAATATCCCTATTCATTTTTGAGCAGTATATATATATATATATATATATATATATATATATATATATATATATATATATATATATATATTGTTCACGTGGTGGTCACGATTTTTGTTTGATCGATACGAAACTCGATATTTAAACGATTTATGTAAAAATGTATCAAGTTTGTTAATGGCTGAAATACGATCAGTGAGAGCGGGGGGGGGGGTACAGGGGGATTTCGAAAATTCTTAATATCTCCTTTATTATGAGTCGGATCTAAAAACTGTATAGGACCAATCTTATTGCACATGTAATAATAAATGTTATCATGTACATTTTTTCACAATCTTGATTTTTTGCAACACTCCTATTCATGACACATTAATAATAAGCTGTTATGAAGCACTTTACCAAATATTGTTGTTTGAAATTTTACGTTTTCAGATAAATGCAAATACGTGACGCACGTCAGACATCTGTTTAGTTAACGTGGCCCGGCGTAAGGGACTATTTAATCATGATCTTCAGCCTGCACAGTATCTGTTAGTTAATGAAATTTTGTCAGCATGTATTACGAAGTAGCTATATTTAGGTGTGAACGTGATAGGGACTCATTGGGTGCGAGCTCATGGAAAAGGAATGCCGGATTAGGGGAAGAGTTTGGGAGAAGGGGGTGGGGGAAGGAGGCTGAAGAAAATGAAAAACAAAAAGAAATGAAAGAAAATAAGGAGTGAAAAAAAGTATGCAGGGAAATGGGCTCATTGGTATCCGGATATTTTGCTTTTGAGCGGGGCAGCCGAGGGAAGGAGGGACGAGTCGAATTTCCCTATTGGGGTGGAGGGTATGCTGACAATCGGCCTCGGATCCCGCACGGTAAAAACGGCTACTAGTGGTTCATTAGTTGGAGGGCAGCCCTAGGATAAGCTGGCTGCTTGTTAAAATGCTCCTGGCTCATTTGGCCTATCCTCTACCCACCCCCCTCCACAATCCATATCTAGAGGCATCTTTTATTCCGACCATCCAACCACATTTTCCTTTATAACTCCCGATCTCGCTACTTTTACACAGCCAAATACCCATTCGCTCAGCTTGTTATCATTCTTCTTCAGTGTGGGTTTTATTAAAAAAATATTGGGCGGTGGAAAAGAGAGGGAGTGCCTATTTAGGTGCTCCATATTCCATTCAGTAGCAACATGAGAGATCCGGCCAGGCCAAGCAAAAATATTGTATGAAAATTACAAAGTATAACTTGCAGATCGCTATGTATTCATAACCTAAAAAGTCAGTCACGCAGGGGCTGCGTAAACTAAGCAGATTACCTACGTGAAGTTTAACAATAGATAAATCTACATACCGGTAACACAACACCACCGTGAATAAATACAAACGATAAACTCCCGACGGAAAGCATCTGAAATATAAACAAACAGTTCTGCCAATTTCTTACCGGAAAGAAAAACAATTACTGTTATATATCTGTATATAACGTATTAATTTGATTGAAAACGATTCACTATATACAGTACTGTAATTTATAATGAATCAGAATAATTTTTATCTCAATCAGTCGAATTTAAGAAGTCCAAAAAATGTAAGAACTTAAGAAGGGGGGGGGGTCACCAGAACAAATTTGCTTGTATCTCGTATAATAAATGTCTCTTGAAAACAATATTTGGTATTTAAGCTTTGAATGGTGTGGTTTATTACATAACCGAGTATTGTTTATGTAACATGAATAAAAGTGGGGGTTTGCTGAAGGCTGAAAACTGAAAAATACACATTACTCAGTTACGTTTCAAGATAAGGAATCAATGTATATAACAATATTTATATTACATTTAATTTGCTATAAGATTGATTTTATACATTTTTTCAATCCGACGTATAGTAACGGAGATATTCCGATTTCAGCCGTTAATGAACTTGATCTTTCTTTTTACATAAAACGACTAAATAATGAGTTTGGTAACGATTAAACAATAATTGCGACCGCTAGAGCGGTAACAGAAATATATATATAGTTTTGAACGAACCTCATTTTCATTATCCTATGAGGATCCATGGACATTTGATGAAAACATTTCAAAAATCGCGTCATGAGCACTACCTTAATAGCTGATTTCCCTTAAGGGAAATCTGCTAAAACGTCCGTCACGTAGGGGTTGCGCAAACTAAGCAAATTTTCCACATGCTGGTAAAGCACACTTGTGATCTCACCTCATCGCATATTCCCAATTTATACGTAAAAAACCCCGAGGGATAGAAGGGGGTTAACTAAAGGTAGAAAACAAGAATAGACGAATATCTCAATTAATACTTGAGTCACAAAAAAACGCATAAAATAACAAGTATAATAACAGAGATATTCTGAATTTTCGAATTCCCCCATTATTTCATCTCCGATTTCCGCCAATAACAAATATTATTTTCATTATTGACTCATACGGTTAAATATCGAGTTTGATATAGATGAAATAAACATTTTCGAGTAAAGAACGAAAAATCTTAATTGATAAAGTCGACAGAGAACGTTTTTGCATATATCTTACAAAATAAAAATAGAAATCATATTTAACATTTTAGCACCGAATAAAGCGGTCCAGTACACAACTGCTTAACTTTAATATGACATGAGTACGAGTGGGGGTTTACTGAAGGCTGAAATATATATATTTAATTTAATATATATATTTATTCGTTTATTTGCAACAACATAATTAAATATTACAAGCAAATGATATGTTAGAAAAAAGTGACTTGACTATTGACTTGAGGTGGGAAGTTGTCCATTGACAATACCCATAATGGAGGGAACAATGGGTTGTTTATGGAATTAAACTGAAACACTACACGAGAAGATCTCTGGGCCACTTACGCTTCAGACGCCGCCTTGGGTTTTCTGAAATATGGGTAGATGAAAGTGATTCACTAAAGGATTAGGATGTGCGGGAAGGAGAGAGTGGAATTTCTGATATCGGGATTTGGCGAGGGTATGGACAAAAGGAATGTTGAGGTCATTATGGAGAGTTAAATTGGATACGTAAAATGGGGAATCTGTAGTTTTGCGGAGTATTCTGGATTGGAGGGTTTGGATTTTGTAGGAATTTGAAGGTTTGGTGAAACCCCCGTACGTCCATATTGGTCGGAGTACTGTCGTATAAATCAGTCGTTTGTTGTGTAGTGATAGTTTAGATCTGTTGTCAAGCAGTCTAAGTAGAAGTCTGTACCGTCGACTCACTTCTTGTCTTTTTAATGTGATGTGGGGTTTCCAAGTTAGTCGCTTGTCTAATTTGAGTCCTAGATACCTAATTTGTGATGTAGGCTGAAATCTAATAAAGTAAAAATTTCTAGGTTAATTATCAAGATACTGAAAAAAAGATGATATATAACAACAATCGCAGAACGCTAAATTTTCGATAGGATTCGCTTTATTCACTTTTTCGATACGAAGTATAATAATGGAGGTATTTCAAATTTTCGAAATTCTCCCCGTTTGAACCCCCCTGCTCTGATTTGTGCCATTGACAAACCTTCTTTTTACATAAAACGTTTAAATAGCAAGCTTGGTAACGTTAAAAAAAATTGTGACCGCTAAATATATATATATCTGTTATCGCTCTAGCAATTATGGTTTGATCACAACCAAACTCGATATTTGAAAGTTTCATCTTCGTTAATGGCTGAAATCCGTCATTTTACTTTTCATCGAAAAAGGATATAAAACCAATTTTCTGTTATATCATAAACCACTTCATTGGAAGTTTCCAAAAACTGTTTACGTTGAATATTTATTATGTCATATATACGGAATTATTTTCGGTGTAACGCCATCATTCAACATTTTACGTTCTAAACTACATGATTTTCATTTACACTTTTGATATATTGAACCGTTTCAGGAAAAAATTAAGATTATATTAGGTCGTGGCTGAAAATGGTCTTGATGGAGGGGAGGATTAGAGACGGAATAATTGTAAATTCGAAATATCTCAATTACTGTGTGTTGAACGAAAAATGTTATTTAACCAATGTTGCTTTATACTTTTTTTTTGGCCTCGAATATTAACGGAGTCCATTGTATTTCGTTTCTGGTTTTAGTTTTCTGACACCCCCCCCCCCTCCTTCATACTATTTTCACTTTCATTTAATCAGACACTAAACGTCTCAAGTCTAACAAAAATTTTAATTTCTGTTTATTCACTATTGAGGAGATATCCCTTAAGGAAAAATCGGCTATTGGTGTTGTACTCATGACGCGATTTTCATAAAATTTCCTCAAATATCCATCGATCCTACCCAGGAGGTTACGAAAACGAAATCCATTCAATTGATACATATAGAATCCTTGATATTTGAATTTTAAATTTTTCAGCCTCCTGTAAACTCCTATTCATGTCATATTTACAATAAGCTGTTACATCATTAACCACTTTACTCTACCCTTAAATACCTAATATTGTTCTCATTACAACTTTATTATGAGACATAAATGCAATTTTTTTGTGTGATGACGCCGTAAATTATGATTTTACGTTTTATTACGAAAATGTTTAACGGACCCATGCTAAAGATCATATTTGTTATTGACTGGAATCGGACCTGGATTAGGGGGGGGGGTTGAGGGGGAATTTCGAAAATTCAAAATATCTCCATTACTAATTATAATTCGGATCGAAAAATTCAATAGAAACAACCTTGTTGAACTATTGAAGGTCTACAACTGTTGTTCTACACCTTTTTTCGTAACTCAGGGAGTTATTTGGATACTTTCTTGTTTTCAGCCTTCAGTAAACCCTTACTTCAACTCATTTGATTTTTACTTAGAAATAGAAATTATACGGTGGGAAGTGATCAATATAGTAACGGGAAATCTGCTTAGTTTACGGAGCCCCTGCGTGACGGACCTTTTATAAATGTTCTATACTCTTTTTCTCTATCTTGAATATTAACTGAGATTCTTGCATTTTAACAGATTCTTACCCACGACGCGGTTTTTGAAAATTTCCTCAAATGTCCATCGATACTACCTAGTAGATGACGAAAATGAGGTCCCTTCAAAATTTATATAATATAAATTTATATTATTTAGCTCTTACCGCTCTGTCGGTCAAACAATTCTTGTTTGATCAAAACTAAACTCGATATATAAGCTTTCATGCAAAACTAAAGGTCAAGTTCGTCAATGGCTGAAATCGAACCATTGGGAAGGGGAGGTTTAGTGGGGGAATTTTGAAAATTTAAAATATCCCCGTTATTATAAGTTGTATCAAATAATTGGGGTCTTTTTTCACATTAGCTCCACATTTCAAATTAAGTTATAATCACATGATTTTAGAAATACCAGTGATAAAACTCTTACTAATAAACTATTATAAACATTGATAAAAGAAGCACAAATCTCCCGGAGCATATTCTTCCGATCAACAACAATCTTACATGATATCCCCAGCTCTTTCTTGCAAAACTTAATACTGGAATATTCATTTGCCCACGCATAGATGAATAGTAATGATTTTCTCAAGGGTAAGCGACTATTCTCAAATCATGTGTCCTTAAAGACGCAGACTTCATTTCTGCAACTAAACTTATTTCACCTCCATCTAGGGCATACGTACATCACCTGTAGTATACAACTCCATGTAGTGTCCATTAGTCCAGGTCCTCCTTCTGTGAATAATCCAGAAATCCTGGTAATATTTCAAAGCCTCTGATTCACTTGAAAAACCACTCGAGAGCTGAATTAGATTCATGTTTATCAATAACGATGCAACTGACGTTCTGAAACAGCTGTGGAAGGTAATCAATTGTAACAGTTATTAAGCTAATATCTCAGAAGTATTTCTAAAATCATGTGATAATAACCTAATTTTAAATGCGGGGCTAATGTAAAAAAGTCCGTCGCGCAGGGCCTCCGTAAACTAAGCAGATTTCCCACGTGAAGTTTTACAATAGAGAAATCTACATACCGGTGACACAACACGATCTTGGGACAAGGCATCAACAGAAAGTATTTGCATATATCTCACAAAGTAAAAGGCTAGAATGAAAGACGGAGAAAGGTTAGGTTACAAGAGTGCCGAACAGTTACGGAAACGGCCGAACTAATCCGGAAATAGCCACACACACACTTAATAAAAATTCAAATATCTTGGTTAATATTCAAGTTAGAGAATAAATCTATATAACGTTATTTATAGTAAATTTAATTTGCAATACGATTGCTTCTATACAATTATTCGATCCGACTTACAGTAACGGAGATATTTCGACTTTTCGAAATTCCCACCCTCCTCTAACCCCCCCCCTCCTACTGGTCCAATTTCAGCCATTAACAAACATGATCTTCCTTTTTATATAAAACGATTAAATATCGAGTTTGGTATAGATCAAACAAAAATTGCGACCGCTAGAGCAGTAAAAGACATATATATGTATATATATATATAATAATATATTAAACAGACAAATATATATATATATATATATATATATATACAATTTTGAACGCACCTCATTTTCGTCATCTCCAGGGTAGGATCGATGGACATTTGAAGAAATTTTCGAAAATCGCGTCATGAGTGCGACCTCAATAGCTGATTTCCCTAAAAGGAAATCTGCAAAAAGGCCCAATAATCGTGTTAGTAATCCCTACTATAGTACAATTGATTCTGAGATGAGATGACTAGTTTGTCATTGCAACATGTGGGAAACCTGCTTAGCTTCCGCAGCCCCTGCTCGAGGGACTTTTTTCAATCGAATGCCTAATGGACAGGAGTGAATTATAGTGACTAGTATAAAGGTCATTGAGCCCTTGGAGCAAGTGGGTTGAGGGAGGGAGGGACGACCCACATATAGGTGCTGGATATCAATTGTTTCCGCCGATCTCTGATGCCCAATTGATTAAAGCCGGAAATAAGCTGTTATTAGCCGCTGAATGGAGGCGTTTAAACCTATTGTCGATCCATCTTCGGCCTATTATCGTCTCTCACTAGTCCTGCCACCGGCTACATTCCTTATCGATAGCTTCCTCTATTCAAGGCCAACTGGAAATAATTGAACGAGCAAAGAGGAGTAAGTACCTGTCAAACTGGACAGACAACAATTTCGTCTGTCTGTTGTCGCAAGATTACAGTGTGTACTGATTTTCATCAACTTCGCTGGTGTAACACTCTATTCATCTCATCTTAACAAACACTCTTTATTTATAAGTGATCATTTGTAATATATATATATATATATATATATATATATATATATATATATATATATATATATATATAAACTGCTCAAAAATGAATAGGGCTATTGGCTGTTTATGTAGTTATGTATTTGGGCCTAAGCAATATATTTTTTTGTTTTTTTTTTTATTGGTGATAAAATATCATTGATATTTATTAGAAATTATTGTCTTTTATTCGCTCTTTCCTCCACCCATAAAAAAGAAATTTAATTAAGATCCGATTTAATTAAAATTAATAGGAATAAGAAAAAAATAACCAATATCCCTATTCATTTTTTGAGCAGTATAATATATATATATATAAATATTTGCTAATAAAATTGTAACCTCTGACTCTGTACATTGATTTTTCTTTTCGCGAAATTTCACGATAACTTTTCGTTATCACCATGTCATAGACACCATAACTACAATTTTTTTGTTTCTTTCGTGTCTGTTTGTATTTATTTTGTTTGTTTGTTTGTTACCTATTCACGCATAAAACAGCTGAACCGAAAATGTTTTTAATTTAAACATGGTAGTATATTACTATTAGCCCAACTTAGAACTTTAAAGGCTATATTAATATTCTCTAAGACGAAACGGAGTGGGGGGTTAAAAGGGAGGCCTTGAAATTTAAAAATAAGCGATATTCGTGTTTCCTATTGCTTTTTCAGCAAATACCACATAACAAAAGTTGTTTTATTTTGTTATTTAGAGTAACGTTTTGTTTATATCACTTATGCCGTTATACGGAAGTAAAAATGAAGTTATAAGCTATAAACTAAAGCGTGAGTCCACAATTTTATTTGGCACTAAAAGAACTCAACTCCGAATTAACCAAACTCGGTATTGAAATTAGTACTAACACCTTCATTATAATAAGCTATACTAACATTTTTTTTTCCTTATGGACGAAACAGGAGTGGGGGTTTAAGGGAAGGCCTGGAAATTAAAAATAGCGAATATAATTTCGTTTTCCTATTGCTTTTTTCACAAATACGCACATACAAAAGTGTTTTTATTTTGATATTTAGAGTTAACGTTTTGTTGTTATATGCACATTTTTGCCGAACGAAGTTAATAAATGAGTTTTATAAAGCCTATAATCTAAAATGCGGGAGTCCCAACAATTTATATTTGCACTAAAGACTCAACCGACTTAAACCAAAACGGTGGGGGGCCGGTATGTGAAATTAGTACTAACACCTTCATTTATAAGCCTATAACTAACATTTCTATGGACGTGCCAAGGAGTGGGGGATAATAAGGAAAGGCCCTGAAATTAATATTGTGATATTTTCGTTTTCCTATTGGCATTTGCGGCAAATATGCCACAATAAAACAAAAGTTTTGTTTTAATTTTTTGTTATTTTTTGAGAAACTTTGGGGGGATATACACTAATCCATCGTATACCCGAAAATATAAAGCGTTTTTTAATACGCCTAAAAATTATTAGCGGGGAGACAAACAATTTTATTTTGGCACAAAAAACTCACACCGAACTAAATAAAACACCAGAAAATGTGTATTAGCACAAACGCAATTCCTTATAATAAGCCAAAACTAACAATCCTAGGTAACCGGGCAGGAGTGGGGGTTATAAGGAAGGCCTGAAATTAATAATAGTGATATTTCGTTTCCTATTGCATTTTCGGCAAATATGCACATAACAAAAGTTGTTTATTTTGTTATTTAGAGAAACTTTTTTTATATACACTATCATCGGTATACCGAAGTATAAAGGCGTTATACGCTAAAAATTATAGGCGGGAGACAACAATTTTATTTGGCACAAAAGACTCAACCGAACTAAATAAAACACACAGTATTTGTATTAGCACTAACGCATTCCTTATAAAAAGCCATACAAACCTTTCTAGGGACGGGCAGGAGTGGGGATTATAAGGGAGGCCTGAAATTAATAATAATGATTTCCTATTGTGGTTTCGGCAAATATGCACATAACAAAAGTTGTTTATTTTGTTATTTAGATAAATTTGCTCAACATTTATTTTCAATATGAACTACCAGGTACCTCACCTGAAAAAATTAATTCAAATGTATGTCAATATTTTCTCCTTAATAATTCAAATCTATGCATAATGCACAGGAGACGGGAAAATATGACAATATGAAGGACTGTGAAGTCTTACATAAAAAAATTATTTTATTATTAACAAATGCCAACAACGGTTATTAACCCTAAACACTGGAACGGGTAAATGTCAAAATATTGTGCAAAGTAAAGCCTTGCCAAAAATATACCATCACCTCAAATGAATTCCCGTGCGAAGCCGGGTATCTGAAGCTAGTGTATTTATATATATATATATACTAGCTCAGATACCCCGCTTCGCCCGGGAATTCATTTGAGGCTGAATGGTGATGGTATTTTTTTCAAGGCTTTACTTTGAACACTATTTTGACATTTACCCATCCCAGTGTTTAGGGTTAATACCCGTTGTTGGCATTTATTAATAATAAAAATAATTTTTTATGTAAGTTTTCACTGTCCTCCAAATTGTCATGTTTTCCCGTCTCCTGTGCATTATGCATAGATTTTCAGCTTATGACAAAAATATTAACATTGATTTGAGTTAATTTTTCCAGCTGAGGTACCTGCTAGTTGAAATAGGAATGGATTGTTGAGCGTATCAATATTTCTACGCAAATTACTTGATACACACATTGTTCCTGGAGAAATGTATAAAACAAAAGTTAATCTAAATAGCAAAGTAAACAACTTTTGTTATGTGCATGTTTGTCGAAAAAACGAATAGACAATGAAATATCGTGAATTATTTATTTCAGGCCTTCCTTATAACCCCCAGTCCCGTTCTAACCTAAACATTTTTATATGGCTTATAATCATGGAAGAATTTAATGCTAATTGACATACCGAATTTTTTTCGGTTTCGGTTTTTAATCGTTAGCGCCCAATGAAATGGTTGACTCCCGCTTTAGTTTAAAGTGTATATCTCGTATATAATTCCGTATACGGCAAAAGTGTATATGACAAAAAGTTACTCTAAATAACAAAATAAACCAACTTTTGTTATGTGCATATTTGCCGAAAAAACCAATAGGAAACGAAATATCAATATTTTTAATTTCTGGCTTCCCTTATAACCCCCACTCCTGCCCGTCCCTAGAAATGTTGGTATGGCTTGTTATAATAAAAAGCGTTAGTGCTAATACACAAACCAAGTTTTATTTAGTTCGGTTGGGACTTTTGTCCCAAATAAAATTGTTCATTTCCCGCTATAGGTTTTAGCATATAACTCGTTAATAATTCAGTTTACGAAAAAAGTGTATATAATAAAAGTTACTCTAAATAACAAAATTAACAACTTTTGTTATGTTCATATTTGCCGAAAAACCATAGGAAACGAAATATCGCTATTTTTAATTTCTGGCTTCCCTTATAACCCCCACCTCCTTGTCTTCTCAGAGGATATTAATATAGCCTAAAGTCCTAAGTTGGGTTAGTAGTAATATACATACCAAGTTTCATAAAATTCAGTTCAGCCGTTTATGCGTGAAAAGGTAACAAACAAACAAACAAAATAAACAAAACAAACAAACAAACAAACAGACACCAAAGAAACAAAATGCAGTTATGGTGTCCTATGACCATGTGAAAACGAAAAGTTATCGTGAAAATTTCGCGAAAAAAATCAATGTACAGACAGAGGTTACAATTTTATATATATATACTAGCTCAGATACCCGGCTTCGCTCGGGAATTCATTTGAGGATGAATGGTGATGGTATATTTTTGATAAGGCTTTACTTTGCACAATATTTTGACATTTACCCGTTCCATTGTTTAGGGTTAACGCCCTGTTGGCATTTGTTAATAGATAAACATAATTTCATTTATGTTCAAGCCGTCACTGTCCTGCATATTGTAATATTTCCCGCCTCCTGTGGATTATAGCAAAGATTTGAATTATTAAGGAGAAAATATTGGCATACATTTGAATTAATTTTTTCAGCGTGAGGTAGCGTGGTAGTTCATATTGAAAAGAAGTGAATTGAGCAAAAGTTTCTCTAAATAACAAAAGTAAACAACTTTTGTTATGTGCACGTTTGCCGAAACCCCAATAGGAAACGAAAAATCACTATTTTTAATTTCAATGCCTGTCTTATAACCCCACTCCCGTTCTCGTCCCTAGAAATGTTAAAATGGCTTATAATAAGGAAGGCGTTAGTGCTAATACATATACCAAGTGTTTTGTTAAGTTCGGTTGAGTCTTTTGTGCCAAATAAAATTGTTGGCTCCCGCTATAATTTTTAGTGTATATACGCCTTTATACTTTGTTATACAGATGAAAGTGAATACAAAAAACAAAGTTACTTTAAATAACAAAAGTAAACAACCTTTGTTATGTGCACGTTTGCCGAAAAAAAAATAGAAAATGAAATATCACTATTTTAATCTCACGGCTGTCTTATAACCCCCACTCCTGCCCGTCCCTAGAAATGTTAATATGGCTTATTATCAAGGAAATCGTCAATGCAAATTCGCATACCAAGTTTGGTTTAGTTCGGTTCAATCTTTTGTGCTCAAATAAAATTGTTGGCTCCCGCTATAGTTTTAACTTATAACGCATTTATACTTCCGTATCACAGCAAAAGTGCATATAACTAAAGTTACTTTAAATAACAAAATAAACAACTTTTGTCATGTGCATATTTGCAAAAAAAAAAAAAACAGTAGAAAAGGAAATATCGCTATTTGTAATTTTAGGCCTCCCTTATAACCCCCACTCCTGCCGGTCCCTAGAAATGTTTGATGGCTTATTATAAGGAAATCGTTAGTACTAATACACATACCGAGTTTTATTAAGTTCCTTGGAGTCTTTTGTGCCAATAATATTGGTGACTCCCGATATAATTTTTAGCGTATAACGCCTTTATAGTTTGGTATACGAAAAAAGTGTACATAACAAAAGTTACTCTAAATAACAAAATAAACAACGTTTGTTATATGCATATTTGCCAAAAAACTAATTGGAAACGAAATATCGCTATTTTTAATTTCAGGCCTCCCTTATAACCCCCACTCCTGTTCGTCTCAGAGAATATTAATATAGCCTAAAGTCTAAGTTGGATTAGTAGTAATATACATACCAAGTTTCATAAAATTCGGTTCAGCCGTTTATGCGTGAAAAGGTAACAAACAAACAAATAAACAAACAAACAAACACACTCCAATGAAACAAAATGGAGTTATGGTGTCTATGACATGTGAAACGAAACGTTATCGTTAAATTTCGAGAATAAAAATCAATGTACAGACAGAGGTTACAATTTTATATGTATATATAGATATATCATATGTCTGTTAACGCTCTAGTGGTCACAATGTTTGTCTAATCATTACCAAATTTGATATCTAAACGTTTTATGTAAAAATGAATATCAAGTTCGTTAACGGCTGAATTCGGACAGAAGGAATAAATGTGAACGCGTCTGATCGAAAAATTGTATAGAATCTATCTTGTTGCAAAGGTAATGTTCTATAAATATTCACTGTCTCGATTATTAACCTAGATATTTGCATTTTATTAGTTTCCTACTAGAGTCATATTAACAATAAGCTCTTATTTTATGTAGCACTTTATTTGAATCCTAAATACTAAATATAGTTCTCATTGAACTCTTACTTTTTGAGATAAATGGAAATACGTGACGGACGTGGAAAATCTGCTTAGTTAACGCAGCCTCTGCCTGACGGACTTTTTCACTTCCTCGTATGAACTAATGGAATTGTAATCACGAAAAGTTTCGCTTTTAGAACTCAAAGGAATCACCTGTTTTGACCGTTACTGAAGCAATTTTGACTAGTTGAACGTCTGAAGGTAGGTATCTGCGTAACTGAAATCGCCTACCAAAAAGTGAGTTATAGTCAATATTTTACTAGGTATTTCTTGTATATATCCTTTTTTTCCTGGCGAGTAATATGTTTTGCATGTTTTGTCATATTTAACTCTTGAACCAGAGATAACAAACGGAGCAACGGTGCAAAAGTTTGACGAATTAATTAAGTGAGAGTTGCTTTTTATTTTACGTGAATATGTGTATGAACGCGATTCTCTTAACATAATTATCTACTATAAAAACACTGACAACGAAAATGAGGGCAAAGAAGGAAGGTTACTAGAGGCCATTAGGTCCTCAGTTCTGAGAACGGTGTAAATTTAAAAAAATACATTTTTTCCTCTGGTAAAGCATTCATTTTATTTATTAATTTACGTGAACTAGGCATCTCTTAGTATAAACAATTTTTAACACTACACTCCTTGTTTAGGGACTATGTCGTCATACTATGCTATTCATTACAGAAAACGGCTAGGATTTTTAACTAGCGAAGACTATTCCAATTTGGGTGGGGTTTAGAATACTCAGTTATGCTCTGTCTCTCCAAAGGAGGACTAAAGGTACTCCAAAACTAAACCTGTTGCGTAAACTCAACAGATTTCCCACGTGCAAGTACGACACACTTGTGATCTCATCACACCAGATATTCTAAGCAATAAGCCGATAACAATGAGGGCTGGGGGGAGGGATTACTGATTGTTGGAAAAAGTACATAGGACAATAATTGCAGAAACAATCTTGATTAACTAGTCATGTTAATCAAGATTGTTTCTATAACATTATATGACGCGGGTTTTTATACTTGAGATATTCTGAAATTGCGAATCTCCCTCATTTTACACGCACTTTTTCAGGTCCGACTTCGGCCTCGATCCTACCCAGGAGATGACGAAAATGAGGTCAAAACTGTATGTATATATATATATATATATATATATATATATATATATATATATATATATATAATGTGGGCGGATAACGGGCGAGTTTGTTTCCCGCCAAAAGCTACTTCAGCCGTTTCCTTGACTGCTCGGCTCTCGTGAAATTTCTCTATTGTAAAACTTCACGTGGGAAATCTGCTTAGTTTACACAGCCCCTGCGTGACGGACTTTTCTACTCATTGGTTATTTACCTATAAATAGAGTATATGTGGTGAGAGAATATCACATGCGTCGTATACGAGCACGTGAGAAATCTGCTTAGTTTACGTAGCCCCTGCCTGCCGGACTTTTGTCTAATCTGAGCTGTTGTATAGTGGCGATAAGGCAGGCTTGCTAATGGGGGGGGGGTGTCTACATTGGTGGGAAGGTGTGATAGCAATAAATCGGTAGGAGTTCTAAAAGCAGGAGAAGCTAATAGGGAGTAAAGGGAGAGGGAGTAGGCCCCCAGTCAGCCTAGCAGCGGCTTTAATCACGTCTTACGGCCGCAGTAAACTTAACGCTTGACAGGAATTGAAGTTGACCATCGATCCAATGCTTTACTGTCTCCCGTTTGCCTCACTTAATGTCCGATTAAACTTTATGCCCGAGCTAACTATAAACATTTCTGACTTCTGCAGTGACAGTGTTTTTAATATCGGGTGGTTTTACTTCCGGCTAAAGGTAATGTTTCCCCCGCTCAGAGATAAGCTCGGACACAGCTTCTGCATGAAGGAAGCGGACTTATTTATAGGGCCCTGAGACGATACCACATTATATACTAGTGTCTCTTACACCCGGAATGAGAAACCAATATATAGTGAGTGACTCCTATACGATAAGGAATGAACCAGGATCAATAAAGGTCCGTCACGCAGGGGCTGCGTAAACTAAGCAGATTTCCCTCGTGTTGTTTTACAATAGAGAAATTTCAGGAGAGCCGAGCAGTCAAGGAAACGGCTGAAGTAGCTTTTGGCGGGAAACAAACTCGCCCGTTAGCCGCCCACATTTAATAAAAATGCAAATATTTCGGTTATTATTCAAGATAGTGAATAAATGTATATAACAATATTTATAGTAATAATTTGCAATAAGATCGATTCTATACAATTTTTCGATACGACGTATAGTAACGGAGATATTTCACATTTTAGAAAATCCTCCCCTCACACTGGTCTGATTTCAGCCATCTGTATTTTTACATGAAACGTTTAAATATCGAGTTTCGTAACGATCAAACAAAAATTGCGACCGCAAGAGCGTTAACAAACATATATATATATATATACTAGCTCAGATACCCGGCTTCGCCCGGGAATACATTTGATGCTGAATGGTGAAGGTATTTTATTAGCAAGGCTTTACTTTGCACAACATTTTGACATTTACCCTTCCCGGTGTTAGGGTTAGTACCCATCGTTTCTGTGGATTTGTTAATAATAAAATTAATTTTTTATGTAAGACTTCACTGTCCTCCATATTGTTATATTTCCCGTTTCCAGTGCATTATGCATAGATTTAAACTATTAAGGACAAAATATTATAATAATAATATATTATAATTTGAATTAATTTTTCCAGGTGAGGTACCTGGTAGTCTTTATTGAAAAGAATTGTTGAGCAAATTTCTCTAAATAACAAAATAAACAACTATTGTTATGTGCATATTTGCCGAAACCCTAATAGGAAACGAAATATCACTATATTTAATTTCAGGCCTCCCTTATAACCCCCACTCCTGCCCGTTTCTAGAAATGTTAGTATGGCATATTATAAGGAAGGCGTTAGTGCTAATTCACATACCGAGTTTGGTTTAGTTCAGTTGAGTTTTTGGGCGAAAAGTGTATATAAAAAAAGTTACTCCAAATAACAAAATAAACAACTTTTGTTATTTGCATAATTGCCGAAAATGCATTAGGAAATATTGCTATTTTTAATTTCAGCCCTCCCTTAAAACCCCCACTCGTGTTCGTCTAAGAGAATATTAACATAGCCTAAAGTCTAAGTTGGGTTACGAAAAAGTTATCGTGACATTTCGCGAAAAAAATCAATGTACAGACAGAGGTTACAATTATATATATATATATATATATATATATATATATATATATATATATATATATATATATATATAAATAATTTCGAAAGAGTTCCTCAAATGTCAATCAATCATATATATAGGACACATACACATAGGATCGATTGACATTTGAGGAACTTTTTCGAAATTCTCGTCAGGAGTATAACCTCGATAGCAGATTTCTCTTAAGAGAAATTTGCTAAAAGTGTTGACACTGATGGCAACTAATCTGAATCAGACTTGCAAAATACATGTAAATTGTAAAAAACAAAAAATCCCTAATCCAGGATCTATTAAACTAGTATGATTTCGCACAAGCTGGACACGCAACTGCCACCATCTATCCTCTACGGCCACCCAGCTAATCTTAAGCCCCACACAATCAATTCTTTATGATGGTGCCAGTTTAATTATAAAAGATAATTATATAATATAAATGTTCAAAAATTTTAACGTATCTAGGTGAAATACTAAAAACCTTCAGCCAACTTTGCTCACATTCTTTTTGAAAGTTATCCATAAGTAATCAAGCCATTTTACCAGTCCCCATTATAAAGTTTTTAGTTTGACTTTTGACTACAGTAGATTGGCTCGGTCATATTGAAGGATTAAGCAAGAAACTAAAACGGCGAAGATCATTAAAGAAGCTACAAGAAACAGGATGGAGACCAGATCCATGAATTTTGTTTAAAAAGTAGAATAACTTCTATTTGTAAAAAAAAAAAAAAAAAAAAAATCTGTACAAGAAACATCAACATTAACAACTGAAAAAAATGATTGGAAATATGAAAACATAGTCTCTAATTTCACCCCTAAAATCTAAATTGGTGTAAAAAGTGTTTCAAATATAAAATGTAGCGCTGAATAATTTCGTTTTTATACCATTGTGAGTGGACAAATAATTTTGAAGATACAGGAGTTAGTGTAGTAAACGCTTGGATGTAGCAGCTCACCGACCGGATATGGCAACCTTTCAATAAGTCCGTCACGCAGGGGCTGCGTAAACTAAGCAGATTTCCCACGCGAAGGTTTACAATAGATAAATATACATACAGGTAACACTACCGTGAATGTTAAATTAATAAATACATGGTTAATGAGAAATCTTTCAGTCAATTTAGAATGCAAGTTAATAATTTCTACAATGGAAAGAAGCTGAATTGTAAACAAACAGACCAGCCAACCACGTAGCGCTGGATAAATAGATGGAACGGAAAGACAAACAATTAATGAAATATATATGTATATAAAATATTAATTTTATTGAAAACAATTTACTAAAGCTAGTGCTGTAATTTCTAATGATTCAGAATGAGTTTTATCTCAATCAATCAAATTTTAGTAATCCAAGAACAAAAGAAGGGGTCGGGGGTGTCAAAAGAAGGAATTTGCATATATCTCACAAAGTAAAAATTCAATGAAAACAATATTTCGTAATTAACCCTATAATGAAGTGGTTCATGAAATAACAGCTTATTGTTAATATGACATGAGTAGAAGTGGGAGTTTGCTGTAGTCTGAAAACTGAAAAATATCTCTGTTAATATTCAGGGTAGAGAATAAATGTTTAAAACAATATGTATAGTAAATTTTATTTGCAATAAGATTGGTTCTATACAACATTTCTATCCGACGTATAGTAACAGAGATATTTTTAATTTTCGGAATTCCTCCCCTCTAAACCCCCCCTTCCCCTTGTTCGATTTCAGCGGTTAACGAACTTGATCTTTCTTTTTACATAACACGACTAAATATCCAGTTTGGTAACGATTAAATAATAATTGCGACCGCTAGAGCTCTAACAGACAAATTTATATATATACAGTTTTGAAAGGACCTCATTTTCGTCACCTCCGAGGTAGGATCGATAGACATTTGAAGATAAATTTCGACCTGAATAGCTGATTTACCTTAAGGGCAGTAAAATATTTAAAATAGTGAAGAAACCAAATTCATATTTTTTGGATGACACGAAATGGGTTAACCCAGATATGGGCCCAGGTAGATTGCAGTCTCTCTTAAATGACGAGTGTTATTTATATTGGAGACACTAAAGGGTGTCACAAATTTGCTTATTTTATACACTCCTTTTGTTAATTTCCTATATAGGATAACTGTTTTTGTAAGACCCAAATCTTGAATTAGGAGTATAAGGTGAGAAAAGGCTCTTAAGCGAGTCGGGAAGTGGAAGAAAAAGACGGGAGTGTTAAAAGACACCAAGAGTCGAGAGGAAGGGTTGGATGATAGGGGTGAAAAGGCCCTATAGGATCATGAATAGGGAAGGTGGGGGTGAAGACCAACCCCCCCCCCCCCCCGACATATTTGAAACATGTAAAGGGCAAGGGATGGTTTTTAAGGCTATTGATTGGGGGCTGGTGAGCCCCTCCTTGGCATCCTCCTGTTGAGGGTTGTTTTGTATCTGATGCCGCCGGTAACTTTATGCCCCCGAGATGGCTATCCAAACCTCTTCACCTCCCGAGCTTTGGCTATTCCTCCAACAACCTCTTCACTCCCTCAACCCTCATCCCCTTCACCGGTCTTCTATATCACAACATCCCCTACTTACAATATCAATTTCCACAGTTATTTACACGACTTTTGTACAAAACTCGTGCCCCATTATATTTACATGGTCGAATGCGACCTCAATCCAATCTTCGTTGAAGGTGAATTAGTTAAAGGTCAATAGAAGAAGAAATATCTTCCATTGCTGCATTTTCACTCAATATATTTTTCGACCAGCCAGTATATTTGACGCCTCTTCATGAGTAGCACGAATATCATATTACTATTATTAATTTCGACTCATTAATGAATTCCCGACAGGAATCATTTCAGTTTCTTACTTAGTCCTTCAATATTTTTTCAACAGTCAACAATAAAAACGTTTAAATGGGGGCTGGTAAAAGACTACATTATTTACGTATACCTTTCCAGAGGAATGTTCACTGAAACCTAATATTTTGGTTTTCAACACGTTCATAACTTCAAAAGTTCAATGAAAGGAATATTTAGTATTTAAGCTTCTAAACAGCGGTTCATGATATAACCGCTTTTTATTATGAACATGACGTGAGTAGGAGTGGGACTGAATAATAAGGAATGCAAATATCTCAGTTAATAATGAAAAAAACGAAAAAGTATACACAGTATTCATAGGACTTCAAATTTGCAATATGTTTGATTCTACACAATTTTTCGATCCGACGTAAAATAAGGGAGATATTTCTAATTTTCCTCTCTATACCCTCCACCCCACCCCCTCCCGATTTCAGCGAGCTTGATCTTTAGTTTTACACAAAACACCTATATATCGAGTTTGGTAACGATCAAACAAATATTGTGAAAGCTGGAGAGATAACAGACAGATCTATATATGAATTCTCTTAGAGGAGAGGCATAGTCAAAGATACATCTAATATTCATGCTGTTCGTCTAGACGTGAACTTGTCGGTTTGTAATATATGTACAACTGCTGATGAATGAACATGGGAATAAGATGACCACGAGGAGATGAAGTGGTTCAATAATGCCTTCTGCATCAGACCGTCCATCATTGAAGGAAAATTTCATTCGCACCATTCAAGGCATGAGTGGAGAAAATTCTTTTCAAGGCCAGAGTTGTTAGAGATCCATCCGGCTCTGTAGCCAGTAAGTTAACTAATCCTAAGCATCAACCAGTATGATGAGTATGCAGGCTAATTTTATCTACCCTCCAGTCTTCCCCACTGACTTTTTGTAAGTTACAATTTAAATTGTTTCTTGGAGAATATCATATGTAGGGGATACGAAAAGTGAACCTAAGTTACTGACAGGTGCGTACAGGATGCTTTAACATTTTTGAATAGTGCTACACTTTAGAGAATAGAATCATCATGGTATATTGTTGTAACAAAAGTGGCAAAGAATGTGAAATAAATTGTATAGTGGTCTTGGATGGGAAGGAGAGATTGAATACACTAATGGGACGGAGGGGTGGCTGAGACCGGAGCCTGGAAGAGCAGCCGAACCCGCTGATGGCCTCGAGGAGTGGCTTAGCGAAGAATAGTGAATTGCTTCCTTTTTTTTCCAGAATCGTGGGCAAGGGCCGTGAAATTCAATGGACTGTCTCGGTCGGTAACAAGTTGAAGGGGCCAAACCCTCCTTCACGAAAAGGGAAGAGGGTCCCTTGCATCTAGGGGCTCCATATGTCTAGGCAAATATACAATCCTTCCCCCCTACCTCCTACATATAAACAGCTTTATCTTATTGAATACCCTCTTCGATATATCGTCCTCCTTGCCAACGGTCACGCTTGCGATTCACTTCAAACAAACAACATGTCCTTTATATATATATATATAGAACATGCTCTTGTTGGGGGCTTAGGTCATGGCTCTCCTCTTGTTAGCAGGTTTCCCTAAGTGGAAATCGGCTATGGATGTACTCGTGATGGGGTTTTCGAATAAATTATACATATATATCATTTGTCTGTTAACGCTCTCAATTTTCGTCTAATCGTCACCAAACTCAATATTTAAACGTTTTATATAGAAACGAAGATCGAGTGCGTTAACGGCGACGGAGTGAGGGAGAATTTCGAAAATACTAAATACTCCCCTGCTGTGCTTCGGATAGAAAAACAATATAGAATCAATCTTATTGCAAATATAATGTTCTACAAATGTTGTTATATAAATGTTTTCTCTATATCTAATATTAACCGAGATATTTGAGACATGTTAAAAGATGAATCGCCATTGTAGCGGCATCTCAAATAATAATAATAATATTACAGTCTAATGAGGTAGCTCATCCCTGTGTACTCTCCTCCTGCCCACAGTCAGCCTCTCTCGAGATCCTTACTCCATGGTGATCTTTAACTTCGTTGATGCCACTAGTAGAGTAAATGGCGTATATCTCTTAGTCGCTATTTTTTTTTGGCACTCTGTATATGTTGAAAACCATGTGGCCATGGAGGAAGGCATCGGGATGAGTGCTGCTAGGCAACAGCATGGATGGGCTACTAGTTAAGAATCTGACGTCATGTTTCTCCGTGACCATAAATGCCGTGAATACCATTTTTATAAGTCATAATTTGGGACTCACGAACTCCAAATGCAGGATCGAATCGAAAACCAATATTTTGTTAAAATAGAGGAATTAAAAATAATTTTACAAAGGAAAAAAGAGTCTGGCGATGGCCAAGTTAATGTTCTGGAATTATGGTTCGAATCAAGAGGAAAATTCAGAAAAAAAGACTACAGAATTTGTGAAGGAAATTGATATTGACTCCTAACAGAAGCCATTATCGTTAGAAATAATCGAATATCCGTTATCAGTAAATATCAATGTGGCGTTAATATTTAAGATTTTACGATCTAAACTCCATGATTTTTATTTGATCAACACCAGACTCGACATTTAGCAGTTTCATGGAAAACTGAAGATTATGTTAGGTAATTGCAAAAATCGGGCTTAAGGAAGGCATCAAGCTTGGAGCACTCGTACTGACATCAAGCTCACAACCGCCCCCAAACACTTCTCGATGATAATAATAATTCATCATTTTTATGAAAAATAAACACCTTAATACACTAGAATATACGACGTTTAGTTCGCACGACGTTTTAGACGAACTGTTTGTCATACATCTTAAACTTTTCCGTTTACTCAGTTTTGTCCTATTCTAACGCTTGGAGCGAATAGCTCACGTTTAGCACATGCCTAGCTGAAGAGATCCGAAAGATCGAAACGAAGTAGCCCAAACGTGTCATCACTGAAAATGGGATTTCGAAACTTAACTTTACACGGTTATACACCGATTGACCTGTTTCGATTGGTAGGACTTTGGTTTCTCGTTTTCGTACTTACGGTAACTCATAGGTAACAGTTTGTATGACAAACAGATGGAAGTCCAAAACGTCGTGTGAATTAAACATTATATAGTCTAGTCTATTTCCAAACACTCTTCGGAAACGGATGTGAAGCCAAGTTCGTTTGACGAAGTCAGATTGACAAACGTCGTTAGACAAAAGTCATTCGAACAAGTATCTTTAAACACCTTAATGTTCTTCGGGTTGAATCCCATCAACCCTCTTGCTGTTTAGCAAATGCGGCCATATCATATCAGGCGGGACCTGCCACAATTCATGAAAATCTGAAAACTCGCCACCCTTTGGAAAGGCAATGCAAGTGGTTCAATATCAATTTTCTGTAATGCATCCCTCATAGCGTTGGCGAAGAGAAGGGGATGGAAGGTCCAGCTAGGGGATTCGAGTAGGTCAGTAGACCGGGGTCAGTACCACCCCAACCCTCGGCTAATCAACAACTTTCCTCAATCACCAACCCCTCGATGCCCCTAACACTCCAACAACAACATGGCAACAGCAAGTAGTTTGCCCAAACACCAAATGACAATCAAATACTCCTTGAGTTTTGTTCAATAGGCTTAACACCTCAGCTAATCGTCACCTCTCCACCTGTAGAATGGCCGATTTCTTTCGGTTTCTTTCCTTTACCCTTAACAGAATTGAATTCAGACGACATTTACCCATAGTTTCAATTCTCACCCTGTAATCATAATCCCAAAAAATAACAGAAACCATCCGTGCATATATCAGAAACTTTTAACGAACAATATCTATAAATACTACCAACTAAGCTTCTTAAACGGTGTCCTTAATATATAAAAACACTCTTAAGATTGGGCTGAGGTCTATATATTATCATGTTTCGATGGTTGGTGTCGAATCAGCGCATGAAAATGACAGTAAATTCAACGTGGCATTCTTATGGTCAGAGAGCTATACCCTTCCAAAAGGTTAAGAAAATAAGAAAACGGAGAAAGGAAATCAATGAAAAGTTAGTATTTAACATAAATGACACACACACACATATATATATATCTTAACTGTAGATGACCCGCTTCTTAAATTGTTAGAAATTGTAGCCATATTGGTTCAATGAATAATCACTCCTTTTCTTCCTTTTATTTAATTCCCCAACCTTTTCGAGATCTCCTTATGAAGTGGTTCCTTCTCATTTAAATTTACAATTTCAATTTTTTTTGGTAAATTTTAAGCATTCTATTTACACAAAAGTGATGTAAGAAAATAACAATAAGAAATATACGTAAATAGAATATATTTTCAAGGAGGTTTCCCACATTCTGACGGATGAATAGAAGAGGAGGGGGCTTACAGACGGCAGAAAAGAAGGAAGTACGAATAGCTCGGTTAAGAATTGAGTAACGAAAAATTAATTGATCAACAATTATAGAGCAACAGTAGTGTAACAAGATTGGCTCTATAACATTTTACGATCGGACTTACAATAACGGTAATATTTTGAATTTTCTTATTCCCCCTCTAAACTCCCTGTATTCCAGGTTCGATTTAAGCCAATAACAAATACTGTTTTTAGTGTTGACTGGAAATGTTTAATATTGAGTATAGTATAATTATAATAAATTATTTCACGTAAAAAACGAAATATCTCAATTGATGACGCAATTACAACATATTTGCATTTATCTCACAATGTAAAAGCTCAATAAAAAACATATTTGGTTTTTAACATTTGAATGAAGTGGTTCATGATATAACAGCTTTATTTAATATGACATGCGTAAGAGAGGGAGTTTACTGAAAGCTGAAAACTAGAACATCCAAACATTCATGTTACAGAGAACATATATATAACAGCATTCATAGGACTTTAATTTTCAATAAGGTTGGGTATATAAAATTTTTCTAACTCATAATAACAAGAGAAATTTGGATTTAGTCGAAATTCCCCACGCTAACTTCCCCCTCCCACTTTCGATTATGGCCATTAATGAACTTGATCTATATTTTTACATAAAACGTTTGATAACAATTAAACCAAAATTGCGTGCGTTTAAGAGTTAACAGATATATAAAGATTTGAACGGACCTCATTTTCGCCATCTCCTGGATAGGGTCGATGGAGATTTGAAGAAATATTTCGAAAATCGCGTCAAGAGACCTCATTAACTGATTTCCCATAAGAGGAAATCTCCTGAAAATGGAGAATGGATGGTGTCTATCAGAAACTTCACCAGCAGGTAGGAATAATATTATTCAAATAGTACCTCTTAATAGTAGCTGCTCCCCAGATGGACTTTCTCGTAATCTCCTAGGTAAGACGGAGGGACATTTAAAGAAAAGTATTGGAAATTGCGCCATGAATTCTACTTGAGTAGCAGGTATCACATAAGGAATGTCTGCTTAATGTATTTAATTATTATGAACACAATTAATATAACAAAATTGGAGGTGAAAGCGCTAATGGCATTTAATAATAGAAACTTTTTTAAAGTTATTAAATGCGCCTAGAAACTTGTCGACTCATGTTTTAAATCAAAAGGGTTAACGAACTGTTCTTTTTCCTTTATGTCACAACAAATATGGCAGCGTCATTACATGTCTCGGTGCAAAGATTAATTTTTACATCCTTGCACGAAATATTCTAATCACGTGCATTTTCGCATTTCAGATTTCAATGGAAATATCCTTTGGACCCTACCCCCTCTGAACCCATTTTGGATAGTTTAGGCGTGACGTCTGTAGGTATCTCACATAACTCAAAAGTCCGTCACGCAGGAGCTGCGAAAAATAAATAGATTTCTCACGCGTATGTTCAGAATAGATAAATCTGCATATTCCTAACACCTCCCTGAATATTAAGTGAATAAATACAAACGCCAATGAGAAATCTTTCAGTCAATTAACAAGTTAATAATCTTTAAAATGGATGGCTTCTGAATTTTAAACAAACTGGCCAGCCAACCTCGCAGAGCTGAATAGATAGAAAGAACTTTTCTACACCGGAAAGAAAACCAATAATGAAATATATCTGAATATAAAATATTAAACCTCCGTCGGGCGCGTGATCTCTCAGATACACAGTTTCTAGAAAAATATTTGCCACTCTTCCAAGCAGAGAGTGGTGGTGTAGTGCTTCGAGTTATGTGCTTTATAGGACCCCCCCCCCTCAAGGTCAGTAGTGTCACTGCGTTTGATGGAGTCGTGTGTTTCACCTGTCATTCAGTTTAATCTCCTAGATACCATGCGCCCGATCTCGGAAGTTTTTTTGAAATCTGTATTTCATAAATATATACGTCAATTAACTTTCTCTTTATTGAATGGAATTATATAAACCCATTTTTCTATTATTTTGCTCATACATGAGCTTTCAGAAGA